>CAXKVI010000001.1:86154767-86345486 GCA_964058755.1 Campiglossa producta | reverse complement strand
AAATTTTAATTTTCTATCAAGAGAATTTTCAATTTTCAACCATCAATATTGTAGTTACCTATTTAAATTTTAATAAAGAATTACTTCTTTAAATAAGAAAACTACATGTATTTTTTTGGACTTTCTCATTTTATATAAGAATCACAAGCCCACCAGAGTTTGATTCCGTACTTAGCAGCCTTAAATGGCATGTACTGGGTGAATCTAGTTCGTCCTCGATATGGAAATAATTGTTCATCAACAGTAATAGATTCGAGTGGTCGGTAGTAGTGACTAGAAGTATGCCAGTCAAAACGATATTTCTGTAAACATATTGCGAGACATTCACCCTTATCGCAGAGTTCGCCCGGAAAACGTTTCGCCTTCACTTTTTGTGTTCGGGCGAACTGTTTTCGCCTATCGACAATATCGCCCGAACAAAAGATCACTTCCAATCAACTGATGCTCTATTTCGAACTTTTTGCAATTTATTGATGTAAACAAGCGTACATTTTCTTCAAATAAAATTAAAATAAGGCTTAAAAATATTTGGAAACATGTATAGTGTTGCCCTTAGGCTGTTATTAATCCAACGAGTGGAGAATACGAATCAGAAAGCAATCCGGAGACAATTAAGGGAAAGTGCCAACTCTTTGGAGCTAAGTGATTCACTGTGAGTTTAAAAATTCTTTTCAGCACTTTTGTAAACAAATTAATCGTTTCCGGCAATATTTTAGTGTAAATAAGCTGGCATTTACATATTTGCTAGATATTCTTGCCAGCTCCTTGCCGCCAATGAAGCAAAAATTTGGAATTCCACCAATTGTTAATTTGAGCGCTTGTCTTTAATGACCATAAGGATGGTCTAAGCCAATCTTCCTTCAGCGAGGTTCTGTCAGAGGTGCTGAGTGTTTTGGAGCCATTGGCCTACACCAGAAGAACAACGCCAAATTGCACGCGACTTGTATACGAAGTTCTAACAGGTGCACTCTTACTCAGGGCATGCATTTTTAAAATCGAGTTTTCTATAAGAAAGGGTAAGTTTTTTTTTTTTTAATGATTTTATCTTCCTCGACGGTATTTCAGGTGACATTTTTTTCTCAAACTAAAATTCAGTCCGATGGAGTGTTTGGTCTCTATTACTACTTTTGTGCGAACAAGTGGAGAAAACGGACGCGTTTTTCCTTAAAAAAATTCCTAACTTTTAACACAAAAATTTTTAATGTTTGAAACGTTATCTGTGCTTCATAATTTTTTTCCGTAAAGATATATTCATATACTTCGCGATTTTATATATAAAGTGTTAAAATTAGTTTAACTTTGTGTAGATTAGCAGAAAAACTAAGTGTGCCTCAGGGCTCTCTTGCCGTGCGGAGTGAACTTTTTTTCATTGTGAAGTTTGTAGAGCGTGGTGTATATAGTCGGCTTTTACATACTTCTAAGTTTATTTTCTTAAGGTGAATACATATAAATTATTATTAAACACCTATGCAATGTCGCGAGCGAAATTGTCTAAGCTATCGGACGAAGAAATCGTGAAACTCATGGAATCGGTAATGACGAGTGATGAAGATGATTCAGACAGTGAATGTGACAATGGCTACAAGCCGCCAGAGGAAATAAGTCCAGTGGACGAACACTTGATATCGCAATGCCTTCGAGGTATGGATACGAGTGAAAACGTTTTCACCGAGGACCCCAATTTCTCAATAACCACGTCTGCTGCTAGAGACAGTGTAACCGCCGATCAATAAAACGTATCATTAACAGGTGCGACTTATACGGCATTGATTTCAACTCCAATACAAAAGAAGAGAGCTAGGTCGCCATTGCCAGTTATGTCTACCAATGGTGGTTTCATTGGAAGTAAGTATATCTCTCCCATATTTCTATATCTCCCCATTCTCGATTTTATTTTAGTCGATTTTGTTGTAGACATTGAATCGATAAGCAAGGATTCTGCTGAATTCGGAAAAGTAGTTTGGCGCAATACAAACCTTAGACTTCATGTCAATGAGGTCGCATTTCTTGGGGCCACACTTTTACCTGAAAACGTAAAAGCGCTTTCATCCCCTTTGCAATTATTCCTCTATTTTTTTTCCGAGGAAATCATTGACATGATTGTGCAAGAGACTAACCGGTGTGCTCGAAGTGAGGACATCAACACAAGCTTCAGTGTCACTGCCGATGATACATAGGTATTCACTTATATATGTCGATATATAGATACCCAAATATAGAGGCCTATTGGGGCAAGAACGCCTTTGAACCTATTCGCAAAACAATGCCGGTGAAACGGTTTTTATCCATAAAAAGATTCATATCGTTCCGATATGAGGAAGAAAGAGTAAGAAAAGGCCAGCCGGGCTATGATCCGCTTTTTCGGATTCGTAATTTTTCAAATCTTCTCAACGAACGCTTTGATTCCATCCCAAAACATGCCCGACTTTGGTAAGTTTCAACTACTTGTTTATAATCTCATATAATTAAAACAGGTTTATTTTTTTCGTTTGACAGTGTCGATGAGCAAATGTGCTCCACGAAAATGAAACATCATTTGAGGCAGTATATGCCAAACAAGCCGCACAAGTGGGGCATAAAGTTGTTCGTATTATGCGATTCGTATGGTTACGCATATAGGTTCGAAATTTACAATGGCGCGGGGGACAATGTTATTCTACCAAATTGTCCGGATCTAGGCAGCTCAGCAAATGTTGTTGTTCGTTTGTCCCAAACTGTGAACAACCTCACTTTACTTTGACAACTTTTATACATCTTTACCTCTATTGGTCTATTTGCGAGCTCGAGGTATATTTGGTCTTGGCACAATTCGAATGAATCGCATTCCTAATTGCAAACTGCCACCGGATAGTGTCATAGTGAAGAAGGAACGCGTGTTCTCAACAGAGTACGTGGGCTCTGCATATGGCATCGACATAAGCACAGTAGTTTGGAAGGACAACAAATCAGTTAAGATGGCTTCGACTTATGTAGGTGTTGAGCCATTCGTTCGAAGCAATCCAAATAAGGACTTACCCAAGGCAAAGCGATATGACAGAAAGAAAAAGCAACATATTCAAGTCAATTGTCCTCAAATCATTCGTGAGTACAACAGCCATATGGGAGGTGTCGACTTAATGGATGGTTTGATGGGCCGATACCATGTGAGAGCCAAGACACGTGATGCAATGACGCGCCTTTTTTTATCATTTTATTGATATGGCTTCGTTTTATTGATATGCTTACATTCTCTATAAGCGAATAAATGCGGAAAAGATGAATGATTCCAACAACATACCTGAAAAAGGAGAAAAGATATTACAGCTGCCTGAATTCAGAGAACAAATCGCAGCTGGTCTGGTGAACTGCACTCAAATACGTCTGGTTGGTCGGCCATCTACATCAAGCCAACCACCTATTACACAAGTGGAATCTTTGCCGGATTCTCTAAGTAAAGGCAGAAAAGCTGTGCACCCTGTAGATGATGTCCGTTTCAGCAACAACACTCATCTTCCGAAATGGCTTGACAAGAAAGGTGGTAAAAAATGGTGCAAACTTTGTAAAAAGTCCCAAACTCAATGTGTTTGTGAAATATGTAACTTACATTTATGCTGCTCTGCCACAAAAAATTGCTTTTCGGAATATCATACAAAAACATAATCTATTTTCTATTTTATTCATTGTACTATCTTTTTGCAATAAAACAACGTTCTCTAATAAAATGTTTAGGTCTTAGAATTTTTACTCCCCAACCAGCAAGAGTGCCTGTAGGCACTCTTTCTTATTTCTCACTTAGCTGCCAAACGAAAAGAGATGTTGAATTTTTTCTGTCAGATTTGAGTTTTTCGTGTCCTAGTTAAGCCAGAAAAAAATTCCCAACTTTTTCAGACCGTTATTATCCGTTTGCCTGTTTGAGGGTTAAAGGTATATTTAATTAGAAGAATATTTAATATTCAAAACAAACAATTGCAGGGTAAGCGTTTTTTTTCAGAGTTCAGTTACTGGTTCTTTACTCGAAATATGGCAACCAGTGAAAAGCAAAATTCGTCTTCGATTATGGGTTTCCATGATCGCGATGGCTTTTCAGAATTTACCTCGTTCCATTGGGCTTATACATACTCAGCCTTTTTATTTGACTATCTGCATATAAGGTCCTTTATAAAAGTAATGGCGGCGATATACCAACAGGTTATTATAACCTCTAACGAGATTTTTAGCCGAGCTTCTCTTTCCAACTTGTGGTGTGTTGCTTTTTGAGTTTTGCCTACAAGTTGACGGGACCTACAGTTTTTATGCGACTCCGAACGGCACTTGCAAATCTAATGAATTTTTGGCTGAGAAGCTTCTCATGGCAGATATACACCCGAAGAGTTTGCCAAACTACTGCCGAGGGGCGACCCCGTTTAGAAAACTTCTTTTTCTTAATAATTTTGATGTTACTTTTGCCGGGTATCGAACCGCCACGTCTTGGTGTAGAAGGCCGAGCACTTAACCCCTACACCACGGCGGCCGCTGTAAAGGTCCCTTATAGGTTCACTAAATATAAGTTTGAATATATCAATTTTTGAAAGGGTGTTTGTAATGGGACTAGGCCCCAGGGATATATCCCTTATTATATTATGAGCTGGTTGGCGAGAGAAAAAACCGTCATTATTAGAAGCAGATAATGGTTCTTCGTTATCATCCCCATCACTATCTGTATCATAATTTATCTCTACTTCATACCATTCAACTTCCATATCTGAGTCTAAATTTGGTCTGATATGTACATCGATTTCACCGATAATATTCTTGCCTATCTTCGTAAGATTGACTTCACCGCTGCTCGCAATATGGTCATCAGTAGTACCAGGTTCCAGCATAAGCGAATACACCGAGCCACATGGCTGTCCCCTGATCAAAGCACTAGAAACCAGATTGATCATGTCTTGATTGACGGCAGACATAGCTCCACCGTTCTGGACGTGCGTACACTGCGTGGTCCCAATATTGACTCTGACCATTATCTTGTCGCAGCCAAGATACGCACACGCCTCTGTGCAACGAAGAAAGTGCGCACAGTAACGGAAGGAAAGTTTGACGTCGAGAAGCTGCGCATGACACAGACAGTTGATAATTTCACAACTCGACTCTCACACCTGCTAGCAGAGGCGCAAACTGCGCCAACTATCATGGAATCAACCTTTTGAATACCGCATATAAGGTCCTATCAAGCGTATTGTGTGAAAGACTGAAGCCTGACGTAAACCGGCTGATTGGACCTTGTCAGTGTGGCTTCAGACCTGGTAAATCTCCTATCGAACAGATTTTTACAATACGCCAAATCATGCAAAAAACCCGTGAGAAAAGGATCGACATTGTTGATTTTAAAGCCGCCTTGGACACTGACAGCATCTGACGAGGTGGCTTTGGAATGTATTCGAGAGAACAATTCTTCGAAAGTTGGCGACGGCGAGTACCGAAGAATGATGAGCTATATGAGATTTATGCAGACGGCGACATAGTTCAGCGAATTGAAACCCAGCGGCTTCGCTGGCTAGGACACGTGGTGCGAATGAACGAAGACGCTCCGGCCCAGAAGGTATTCTTATCGGCACCCGCCGGTGGAAGTAGAGGAAGAGGGAGGCCACCACTTGATGGCAGGACCAAGTGACGGCAGATCTGAAAACAGGCGGTGTCTCCAATTGGCGCCAGTTGGCTCAACCTTAGGTTTACCAATACCCACCCGGGTGACCTTTTGGGATTTCATTAATTGATTATTCGACAACCATTGACTCAATCTAAAAATGCTTTTTAATCACTGATCATAAATTTGAGTTGTTTCAGAAAATCAAAAATTAAATTGACAATTCGAAATATGTATTTTTTTGGACTTTCTCATTTTATATAAGAATCACAAGCCCACCAGAGTTTGATTCCGTACTTAGCAGCCTTAGATGGCATGTACTGGGTGAATCTAGTTCGTCCTCGATATGGAAATAATTGTTCATCAACAGTAATAGATTCGAGTGGTCGGTAGTATGCCAGTCAAAACGATATTTCTGTAAACATATTGCGAGACATTCACCCTTATCGCAGAGTTCGCCCGGAAAACGTTTCGCCTTCACTTTTTGTGTTCGGGCGAACTGTTTTCGCCTATCGACAATATCGCCCGAACAAAAGATCACTTCCAATCAACTGATGCTCTATTTCGAACTTTTTGCAATTTATTGATGTAAACAAGCGTACATTTTCTTCAAATAAAATTAAAATAAGGCTTAAAAATATTTGGAAACATGTATAGTGTTGCCCTTAGGCTGTTATTAATCCAACGAGTGGAGAATACGAATCAGAAAGCAATCCGGAGACAATTAAGGGAAAGTGCCAACTCTTTGGAGCTAAGTGATTCACTGTGAGTTTAAAAATTCTTTTCAGCACTTTTGTAAACAAATTAATCGTTTCCGGCAATATTTTAGTGTAAATAAGCTGGCATTTACATATTTGCTAGATATTCTTGCCAGCTCCTTGCCGCCAATGAAGCAAAAATTTGGAATTCCACCAATTGTTAATTTGAGCGCTTGTCTTTAATGACCATAAGGATGGTCTAAGCCAATCTTCCTTCAGCGAGGTTCTGTCAGAGGTGCTGAGTGTTTTGGAGCCATTGGCCTACACCAGAAGAACAACGCCAAATTGCACGCGACTTGTATACGAAGTTCTAACAGGTGCACTCTTACTCAGGGCATGCATTTTTAAAATCGAGTTTTCTATAAGAAAGGGTAAGTTTTTTTTTTTAAAATGATTTTATCTTCCTCGACGGTATTTCAGGTGACATTTTTTTCTCAAACTAAAATTCAGTCCGATGGAGTGTTTGGTCTCTATTACTACTTTTGTGCGAACAAGTGGAGAAAACGGACGCGTTTTTCCTTAAAAAAATTCCTAACTTTTAACACAAAAATTTTTAATGTTTGAAACGTTATCTGTGCTTCATAATTTTTTTCCGTAAAGATATATTCATATACTTCGCGATTTTATATATAAAGTGTTAAAATTAGTTTAACTTTGTGCAGATTAGCAGAAAAACTAAGTGTGCCTCAGGGCTCTCTTGCCGTGCGGAGTGAACTTTTTTTCATTGTGAAGTTTGTAGAGCGTGGTGTATATAGTCGGCTTTTACATACTTCTAAGTTTATTTTCTTAAGGTGAATACATATAAATTATTATTAAACACCTATGCAATGTCGCGAGCGAAATTGTCTAAGCTATCGGACGAAGAAATCGTGAAACTCATGGAATCGGTAATGACGAGTGATGAAGATGATTCAGACAGTGAATGTGACAATGGCTAAAAGCCGCCAGAGGAAATAAGTCCAGTGGACGAACACTTGATATCGCAATGCCTTCGAGGTATGGATACGAGTGAAAACGTTTTCACCGAGGACCCCAATTTCTCAATAACCACGTCTGCTGCTAGAGACAGTGTAACCGCCGATCAATAAAACGTATCATTAACAGGTGCGACTTATACGGCATTGATTTCAACTCCAATACAAAAGAAGAGAGCTAGGTCGCCATTGCCAGTTATGTCTACCAATGGTGGTTTCATTGGAAGTAAGTATATCTCTCCCATATTTCTATATCTCCCCATCCTCGATTTTATTTTAGTCGATTTTGTTGTAGACATTGAATCGATAAGCAAGGATTCTGCTGAATTCGGAAAAGTAGTTTGGCGCAATACAAACCTTAGACTTCATGTCAATGAGGTCGCATTTCTTGGGGCCACACTTTTACCTGAAAACGTAAAAGCGCTTTCATCCCCTTTGCAATTATTCCTCTATTTTTTTTCCGAGGAAATCATTGACATGATTGTGCAAGAGACTAACCGGTGTGCTCGAAGTGAGGACATCAACACAAGCTTCAGTGTCACTGCCGATGATACATAGGTATTCACTTATATATGTCGATATATAGATACCCAAATATAGAGGCCTATTGGGGCAAGAACGCCTTTGAACCTATTCGCAAAACAATGCCGGTGAAACGGTTTTTATCCATAAAAAGATTCATATCGTTCCGATATGAGGAAGAAAGAGTAAGAAAAGGCCAGCCGGGCTATGATCCGCTTTTTCGGATTCGTAATTTTTCAAATCTTCTCAACGAACGCTTTGATTCCATCCCAAAACATGCCCGACTTTGGTAAGTTTCAACTACTTGTTTATAATCTCATATAATTAAAACAGGTTTATTTTTTTCGTTTGACAGTGTCGATGAGCAAATGTGCTCCACGAAAATGAAACATCATTTGAGGCAGTATATGCCAAACAAGCCGCACAAGTGGGGCATAAAGTTGTTCGTATTATGCGATTCGTATGGTTACGCATATAGGTTCGAAATTTACAATGGCGCGGGGGACAATGTTATTCTACCAAATTGTCCGGATCTAGGCAGCTCAGCAAATGTTGTTGTTCGTTTGTCCCAAACTGTGAACAACCTCACTTTACTTTGACAACTTTTATACATCTTTACCTCTATTGGTCTATTTGCGAGCTCGAGGTATATTTGGTCTTGGCACAATTCGAATGAATCGCATTCCTAATTGCAAACTGCCACCGGATAGTGTCATAGTGAAGAAGGAACGCGTGTTCTCAACAGAGTACGTGGGCTCTGCATATGGCATCGACATAAGCACAGTAGTTTGGAAGGACAACAAATCAGTTAAGATGGCTTCGACTTATGTAGGTGTTGAGCCATTCGTTCGAAGCAATCCAAATAAGGACTTACCCAAGGCAAAGCGATATGACAGAAAGAAAAAGCAACATATTCAAGTCAATTGTCCTCAAATCATTCGTGAGTACAACAGCCATATGGGAGGTGTCGACTTAATGGATGGTTTGATGGGCCGATACCATGTGAGAGCCAAGACACGTGATGCAATGACGCGCCTTTTTTTATCATTTTATTGATATGGCTTCGTTTTATTGATATGCTTACATTCTCTATAAGCGAATAAATGCGGAAAAGATGAATGATTCCAACAACATATCTGAAAAAGGAGAAAAGATATTACAGCTGCCTGAATTCAGAGAACAAATCGCAGCTGGTCTGGTGAACTGCACTCAAATACGTCTGGTTGGTCGGCCATCTACATCAAGCCAACCACCTATTACACAAGTGGAATCTTTGCCGGATACTCTAAGTAAAGGCAGAAAAGCTGTGCACCCTGTAGATGATCATCATCACTCATCTTCCGAAATGGCTTGACAAGAAAGGTGGTAAAAAATGGTGCAAACTTTGTAAAAAGTCCCAAACTCAATGTGTTTGTGAAATATGTAACTTACATTTATGCAGCTCTGCCACAAAAAATTGCTTTTCGGAATATCATACAAAAACATAATCTATTTTCTATTTTATTCATTGTACTATCTTTTTGCAATAAAACAACGTTCTCTAATAAAATGTTTAGGTCTTAGAATTTTTACTCCCCAACCAGCAAGAGTGCCTGTAGGCACTCTTTCTTATTTCTCACTTAGCTGCCAAACGAAAAGAGATGTTGAATTTTTTCTGTCAGATTTGAGTTTTTCGTGTCCTAGTTAAGCCAGAAAAAAATTCCCAACTTTTTCAGACCGTTATTATCCGTTTGCCTGTTTGAGGGTTAAAGGTATATTTAATTAGAAGAATATTTAATATTCAAAACAAACAATTGCAGGGTAAGCGTTTTTTTTCAGAGTTCAGTTACTGGTTCTTTACTCGAAATATGGCAACCAGTGAAAAGCAAAATTCGTCTTCGGTTATGGGTTTCCATGATCGCGATGGCTTTTCAGAATTTACCTCGTTCCATTGGGCTTATACATACTCAGCCTTTTTATTTGACTATATACCAACAGGTTATTATAACCTCTAACGAGATTTTTAGCCGAGCTTCTCTTTCCAACTTGTGGTGTGTTGCTTTTTGAGTTTTGCCTACAAGTTGACGGGACCTACAGTTTTTATCCGACTCCGAACGGCACTTGCAAATCTAATGAATTTTTGGCTGAGAAGCTTCTCATGGCAGATATACACCCGAAGAGTTTGCCAAACTACTGCCGAGGGGCGACCCCGTTTAGAAAACTTCTTTTTCTTAATAATTTTGATGTTACTTTTGCCGGGTATCGAACCGCCACGTCTTGGTGTAGAAGGCCGAGCACTTAACCCCTACACCACGGCGGCCGCTGTAAAGGTCCCTTATAGGTTCACTAAATATAAGTTTGAATATATCAATTTTTGAAAGGGTGTTTGTAATGGGACTAGGCCCCAGGGATATATCCCTTATTATATTATGAGCTGGTTGGCGAGAGAAAAAACCGTCATTATTAGAAGCAGATAATGGTTCTTCGTTATCATCCCCATCACTATCTGTATCATAATTTATCTCTACTTCATACCATTCAACTTCCATATCTGAGTCTAAATTTGGTCTGATATG
This sequence comes from Campiglossa producta, assembly GCA_964058755.1. Classification (NCBI taxonomy): domain Eukaryota; kingdom Metazoa; phylum Arthropoda; class Insecta; order Diptera; family Tephritidae; genus Campiglossa; species Campiglossa producta. Next base: position 86,335,072 of record CAXKVI010000001.1, on the reverse strand, counting down.
TACATCGATTTCACCGATAATATTCTTGCCTATCTTCGTAAGATTGACTTCGCCGCTGCTCGCAATATGGTCATCAGTAGTACCAGGTTCCAGCATAAGCGAATACACCGAGCCACATGGCTGTCCCCTGATCAAAGCACTAGAAACCAGATTGATCATGTCTTGATTGACGGCAGACATAGCTCCACCGTTCTGGACGTGCGTACACTGCGTGGTCCCAATATTGACTCTGACCATTATCTTGTCGCAGCCAAGATACGCACACGCCTCCGTGCAACGAAGAAAGAGCGCACAGTAACGGAAGGAAAGTTTGACGTCGAGAAGCTGCGCATGACACAGACAGTTGATAATTTCACAACTCGACTCTCACACCTGCTAGCAGAGGGCAATCCCCGACCTAACGATGTAACCGAGCAATGGAAGCATTGCGTACCGCCGCTGAGGCCACTATAGGGTTCCAGCGAGCCCGCAAGAACAACTAGTACGATGAGGAATGCAAAATTGCCTCGAAAAAAAAGGACGCTGCCTACAAGGAGACGTTGCGAACGGGCGCAACCCGCAGTGTATGGCAACAATATCGTGATGCAAAGAAGGAAGAGAGACGCCTTTTCAGAAAAAAGAAAAGTGAGGCCGAAAGGCGTGAGTGTGAGGAGCTTGAGATACTGGCTGACAGGAATGATGCCCGAAAATTCTATGAAGTGATCCGGCGGATGACGGAAGGTTTTAAGACCGGGACAAGCTCCTGTAAGGACAATAATGGCGACCTGGTAACCGACGTACAAAGTGTACTTAAATTATGGAGGGAGCACTTCTCCTCACTGCTAAATTGCGAGGGAGACGTCGAACCCGATACCCCAATCCCTGACGATGGAAAAGTCGTCCCACCACCTGACTATGATGAAGTGAGGATAGCTATATTCCGGCTCAAAAACAACAAAGCGCCTGGAAAAGACGGACTACCCGCCGAGCTGTTCAAACACGGAGGCGAAGAGCTGGTAAAAAGCATGCATCAGCTCTTATGCAGAATATGGTCAGACGAATGCATGCCTCCGGATTGGAATTTAAGTGTGCTTTGCCCAATCCACAAGAAAGGCGATCACGCTAACCGCACCAACTACCGCGGAATTAGTCTTCTTAATATTGCATATAAGGTTCTTTCTAGCGTGTTGTGTGAAAGGCTGAAGCCCATCGTAGACAAACTGATTGGACCTTATCAGTGTGGCTTTAGACCTGGTAAGTCTACCATCGACCAGGTTTTCACGATACGCCAAATCCTGGAGAAGACCCATGATAAAAGAATCGACACACACCATCTCTTTGTCGATTTCAAAGCCGCTTTTGACAGCGCAAAAAGGTGTTGCCTGTATGCCGCCATGTCTGAATTTGACTTCCCTGCAAAGCTTATACGGCTTTGCCAAATGACGTTGAGCAATACCAACAGCTCCGTCAGAATCGGGAAGGACCTCTCTGAGCCATTTGAAACCAAACGAGGCTTCAGACAGGGCGACTCCCTTTCGTGCGATTTCTTCAATCTGATGCTGGAGAAGATAATTCGAGCAGCAGAGATAAACCGCAATGGTACAATCTTTTACAAGAGCGTGCAATTGCTGGCGTATGCCGATGATATTGATATCATTGGCCTTAACAACCGCGCCGTAAGCGCTGCCTTCTCTGGACTGGATAAGGAAGCGAAAAAAGTGGGTCTTGCCGTGAACGAGGACAAGACGAAGTATTTGCTGTCATCAAAGAAAGAATCGGCGCACCTGCGCCTTGGCAGCCATGTCACTGTTGATAGTTACAAATTTGAAACTGTGAGGGACTTCGTCTATTTGGGAACCAGTATCAACACCGAAAATAATATCAGTCTAGAAATCCAGCGGAGAATCACTCTTGCCAACAAGTGCTACTTTGGACTGAGTAGGCAATTGAGAAGTAAAGTCCTCTCTCGAAGAACAAAGATCACGCTCTATAAGTCTCTCATCATACCTGTCCTGATGTATGGCTCAGATTCATGGACAATGTCAAGAGAAGATGAGATGGCTCCGGAAGATTTATGGTCCTTCCCGTGATGCCAACGGCGAGTATCGAAGGAAATTTAACGATGAGCTGTACGAGCTCTACGCAGATCTGACCATAGTCCAGCGAATTAAAGCCCAAAGACTCCGCTGGCTGGGCCATGTTATGCGAATGGACAAAGAAGCTCCAGCAGAGAAGGTTTTCCTATCGTCGCCTGAATTCGGCAGCAGAGGAAGGGGGAGGCCTCGACTGAGATGGAAACAACAGGTGGAGGATGACTTGAACTCCCTTGGGGTTTCCAATTGGCGTCAGTTATCGCTAAAAAGGAATGACTGGCGTGCTTTGATATGCAACGGCCAAAATCGCTTAGGCGGTTAAGCGCCAATAAATGATGATGATCTTCGTAAGAAAGCCTACGACCAAGAAACGAAAATGTTCACTTTCCTAGAAATGAAAATGTTCGCTTACCTTGCAACAGCTGCTGCAGAAAGGTATTCAAACTTATTTTCACTCATATTTATTATTTATTTTTAAGTTATTTTTTATTTATTTTATCCACAATCTCTAGCAAAAATAACTTCTGCTTATTCGGACAAGTTAAATCGCTTTCATAAATACAGCTTTCTCAGGAACAACGGTATTTTCCAGGGCGAATTCAATAACAAAGCAGCTGATTTGTTGAAATAAGGAGGGCGAAATAAAGCAAATAATTAATAATTAATTCGCCGGACCATATGTGTCATTCTCATTGGACAACTTTGGTCACAACTTATTCCACTTAGGAGAAAATATTATTAAAATAGATAATTTACTAATCGGCATTTAAAAAATTATATATGCGAACGATTACAAGACACTGTATATTATAACAGTCATAAATATCTCTACGCTGTAACAACCCAATAAACACACAGGCGAAGATGATATCGCCTCGAACTCGAGGCGAGTTCGCCGAATGTAGATTTTCTCCAAGTTACTTTCTCGGACTCGTCTAGAAATCGAGGCCGCCTAATCTAGATTTTCTCGAAGTACTTTCTCGCTCTCGTCTCGAACTCGAGGCGAGTTCGCCGAATGTAGATTTTCTCCAAGTTACTTTCTCGGCCTCGTCTCGAAATCGAGGACGCCTAATCTAGATTTTCTCGAAGGTACTTTCTGGGACTCGTCTCGAATTCGAGGCAAGTTAGCAAAAGTAGGTCTTCGCGAGTGTAATTTTTGGAGGGGAACTCGCTAAAAATTTTTTTCTCGAAGGTATTTTCTCGGACTCGACTTAAGCGTTGCGTTATGGAAGTTTGTTTGGTCTTTTAACAGACACGACGTAACTTCTCCCGCCTTTGCACTGTCTGCGGTCATCAAAGACCTGTCGGGCACATACGCGTCTTGGCAGCCAAATTTGAAACTTTGAAGCAAAAATTAATTCAGCTTAGATATCCTAGGAGATCACTCATGCCAACAACTTTGGGTTAGAATTGAGTAGTACAATCCTCTTCCGTCGAACAAATATATCTATAGATCTATAGATCCAAACGGCCAAATAGAAAAGCCGATTAACGCCAAGGTTTTCAAAAGGTGTTACTATAGACTGAGTAGACAATTCCGTAGATTTATGTCCCTTTGAGGGAAGTATCAGAAAAAAAACCAAACATTCAAATTTTCAAACAAGTTATATTTATTTAATGAAGCAACGGAACAAAATAAGTATTTCCATTTAACATTACTTGGAAAACTTTTGTTATTTCATGAAAAGTGAATCTGCTAATGTCATTTTATATCGGATGAAATTACTTATTATTTATCACCAAATTTTCAATTTTATTTTTGATATGAATACTGCTTGAACAATCGCAGTTATCTTTGAAAGAAAAAACTCTACTCTCAAAATCAAAAAATAATAAATTTCCGGTGAAATCGAAAAAAATGTATTTCAAAATGATTAAACGACGTTCCAGTTCCTGTTCTAGTGACTCGGAATCGAGTGCGTCCGAAACATAAAGCGACGATGATGTCAAGAAGCCTAGGCATGTAAAGGGTAAGTAAATGATTTACAGCAATATATATAAGTGATGAAGCGAATGACGAATGCTAGAAAACTTCATTGCAGTGAAAATTGGCGACAAAATTTGCATTTAGGCATTCTCCATCGTTTCATTACTCATAAAATTATAGATAACATGTGAATAAAAGATAACCTTATACTTATAAATTATTAACGTTAAATTTACAGCTGAAATATTTGCAAAATTGGATCAAATAATATCAAACCAAAAAGAATTAAAGAAAGCCAATCTAAAGAATGTCAACGCCATCAGCCGCCTAGCTGAGGAGGTTCTCGACCTAAAGAGAGAACTGAAAAAGAAACAAAATTATGGGGCTAATATTTTGGTGAAATGTTTGCCCGAGCAACCATTTTCATCAGAACATCAGTTCAATAAATTTGAGGAACAGCTACGTGACGCCGACTTTTTTCAAAACGCGGTATGTATGTTTTACGCAATCGGTTTGATTCGCATAACTATTCGCTTCGCAAGCGAGTGTAAAATCAGACGTGGCCTTTTGGAAATGGAAATAAATCCCACGGGTGGTTTTTATTTCCTTTTCTATTTCGAGCAAAGCGCTCACTGACTTCACAAAATCTTGCCCGTGAGCGTTTTTTCATTTTTAAAGGAAATAACTCCCATGGCTTAACAAATCTTTTCAGTGGGGGTTTTTTCTTTTTTGAAAAATAAAGAAAATTCCTGGGCATTATTGCTTTTTGTCCGAGGGCGTTATGTCTATTTCGACAAGGAAATTACGCTGGGGGCGTAGAAAATCATGGCGAAGAATTATTGATGACAGCGCTGCTCAAAATTTTTGTTGGGTGGGAACCCAAACAAAAAAAGCTGCCAAGGACCTGATAACAACAGCAGCTATTCGAGGTTAGTATTGAGTAAAAATAAGAGTATTCACTCCAGTCTGCTAATAAAATAATCTGCTTAAGATTTGATTCTTTCAAACTCTGTTAAAAATATAGCAGAATAAGCAGATAAGCTCACGTGAATATTCTAAACATACCCATCTTTTGACAAGGTCGTATATACAGTACTGTTCGAAACCTAAGCAACTTTTTTCGAGAAAGTCCTTCAGCCAAACTATAATTATTTACATATTTTTAATAGTTTTCATTTAAAATATGGAAATTCTTATGCGGAAACCACATAAAAAGAAGTTTTAAAGTTTATACGAAATTCAGGAAAATTAACCAAAATGTGAAAAACTGTCATACAATTTTTTAACTTTTTTCTCAGAATTTTTAGATTTTTTTCGATTATGCAGTTTTGTAGCTCATTCAATTTCAGTATAATGCAAGTTAGAACTTGCGCTGAATTATTGGAGTTTTTTTCGTCGAGGCTGTTCCACATTTTTTTCTATACAAGACTGAATGAACTACAAAACTGCATACAGTTTTTTAAATTTTGGTTAATTTTCCCGAATTTTGTATAGATTTGGAAACTTTTTTTTATGTAGTTTCTGTATAAGAATTTCCCAGATTTTAAATTAAAATTTTTTAAAATATGTATTTAAATAATTATAGTTTGGCTAAACGGCTTCCTTGAAAAAAGTTGCTTAGGTGTCGAACAGTACTGTATAGTACGACACGCTTTAACGTTGCTGAAATAAACGTTAAACCAAAATTGGGGTTATCTTCAAATATCTCATCATCATTTATTGGCGCTTAACCGCCTAAGCGATTTTGGCCGTTTCAAAGCACGCCAGTCATTCCTTTTTAGCGATAACGGACGCCAATTGGAAACCCCAAGGGAGTTCAAGTCATCCTCCACCTGTTGTTTCCATCTCAGTCGAGGCCTTTCCCTTCCTCTGCTGCCGAATTCAGGCGACGATAGGAAAACCTTCTGTGCTGGAGCTTCTTTGTCCATTCGCATAACATGGCCCAGCCAGCGGAGTCTTTGGGCTTTAATTCGCTTTACTATGGTCAGATCTGCGTAGAGCTCGTACAGCTCATCGTTAAATTTCCTTCTATACTCGCCGTTGGCATCACGGGAAGGACCATAAATCTTCCGGAGAACTTTTCTCTCAAATACTCCAAGGGCCATCTCATCTTCTCTTGACATTGTCCATGAATCTGAGCCATACATCAGGACAGGTATGATGAGAGACTTATAGAGCGTGATCTTTGTTCTTCGAGAGAGGACTTTACTTCTCAATTGCCTACTCAGTCCAAAGTAGCACTTGTTGGCAAGAGTGGTTCTCCGCTGGATTTCTAGACTGATATTATTTTCGGTGTTGATACTGGTTCCCAAATAGACGAAGTCCCTCACATTTTCAAATTTGTAACTATCAACAGTGACATGGCTGCCAAGGCGCAGGTGCGCCGATTCTTTCTTTGATGACAGCAAATACTTCGTCTTGTCCTCGTTCACGTTCACGGCAAGACCCACTTTTTTCGCTTCCTTATCCAGTCCAGAGAAGGCAGCGCTTACGGCGCGGTTGTTAAGGCCAATGATATCAATATCATCGGCAAACGCCAGCAATTGCGCGCTCTTGTAAAAGATTGTACCATTGCGGTTTAGCTCTGCTGCTCGAATTATCTTCTCCAGCATCAGATTGAAGAAATCGCACGAAAGGGAGTCGCCCTGTCTGAAGCCTCGTTTGGTTTCAAATGGCTCAGAGAGGTCCTTCCCGATTCTGACGGAGCTATTGGTATCAACGTCATTTGACAAAGCCGTATAAGCTTTGCAGGGAAGTCAAATTCAGACATGGCGGCATACAGGCAACTCCTTTTTACGCTGTCAAAAGCGGCTTTAAAATCGACAAAGAGATGGTGAGTGTCGATTCTCTTATCATGGGTCTTCTCCAGGATTTGGCGTATCGTGAAAATCTGGTCGATGGTAGACTTACCAGGTCTAAAGCCACACTGATAAGGTCCAATCAGTTTGTCTACGATGGGCTTCAGCCTTTCACACAACACGCTAGAAAGAACCTTATATGCGATATTAAGAAGACTAATTCCGCGGTAGTTGGTGCGGTTAGCGGGATCGCCTTTCTTGTGGATTGGGCAAAGCACACTTAAATTCCAATACGGAGGCATGCATTCGTCTGACCATATTCTGCATAAGAGCTGATGCATGCTTTTTACCAGCTCTTCGCCTCCGCGTTTGAACAGCTCGGCGGGTAGTCCGTCTTTTCCAGGCGCTTTGTTGTTGTTTGAGCCGGGATATAGCTATCCTCACTTCATCATAGTCAGGTGGTGGGACGACTTTTCCATCGTCAGGGATTGGGGTATCGGGTTCGACGTCTCCCTCGCAATTTAGCAGTGAGGAGAAGTGCTCCCTCCATAATTTAAGTACACTTTGTACGTCGGTTACCAGGTCGCCATTATTGTCCTTACAGGAGCTTGCCCCGGTCTTAAAACCTTCCGTCATCCGCCGGATCTTTTCATAGAATTTTCGGGCATCATTCCTGCCAGCCAGCATCTCAAGCTCCTCACACTCACGCCTTTCGGCCTCACTTTTCTTTTTTCTGAAAAGGCGTCTCTCTTCCTTCTTTGCCTCACGATATTGTTGCCATACACTGCGGGTTGCGCCCGTTCGCAACATCTCCTTGTAGGCAGCGTCCTTTTTTTTCGAGGCAGTTTTGCATTCCTCATCGTACCAGTTGTTCTTGCGGGCTCGCTGGAACGCTATAGTGGCCTCAGATATCTAGTTTACTATTTTTTGTCGTAAAATTGTCTCAAAATATATTGAAATACATCCCATTTTCTGTTCAAAGTCCAAATTCAGCAACGTTAATAGCCCGGGGTACGCTGTACCTCTTCCTCTCCTGAGACGCCCAACTTTTGTATCTTCGAAAATTTTCGAAAGTGGTGGGTTTTGGAGTTAGGGGGCGTGGAATCAGACCTGTTAATAATGATTACTAATCGGCAATGATTACCGGTTTCATTAATTATTTTTTGAGAACCCTACTAATGATTGATTACCAATTACTTTCAATTTTTAATGATTATTTTTCAATTGATAAAAGAAATACAAAAAATAAAAAAAAAATAAAAAAAATTAAAAATTATCAAAGTAATCATTACAATTAAAATTGACAGGTCTTTACTTTTGATTATTTTACTTTTTTTTATTTTTTTTTTTCAGTATTGTTGTAGAAACACATAAATAAATAAATAGGATGAACATACTTACAAGCATACTTATAAGTGTTTAAATAGAATTATCCGACCGTACCCCTACGGTATCATGTGAGAAATGTCCGACATTATCCGTTTAGATAAAAACAGGACAAATTTGGATCACTCCAAACCATATAACTAGCATCTTTTCTTATACATATGCTTAGCGTTCAAGGTTCATTCTAGATTTGCTTGACCCACACAGTGTATGTTGGTGTATGTACTTATATACAACGATGTTTATATTTTTTAACCACAAAACTGCAAAATAATCAAACAAAAAAAGGGGTGTAAAAGTAGGTCGCCTCCCAGTTGGTGCACCCTGGATAACGCTAAATGACCTACATAGCCTACACGGCTAGTTTCTTGTATTGCCGGTTTTACGAGAACGGTACCAGTACTTGTGCTGTACCCATCGTGCCGAAACGACCCAGGCCGTTTTCTTATATCGACCCGGCCAAGAGCAATACACTCGGGGTGACCCTGTCTGACATTTAGGCAGGGCTACAACTCGCTACAACAACAACAACAAACAAAAATCAAAAATATATAAAAAAATCAAGAAAATCAAAAAAAAATGGTTTTTGTTTTAATGGTAATCAATTAGTAATTGCCTTTTCTTGAAAGCAATTGAATTAATCATTACTAATTAGAAAAACCTTCCAATAAATTGATTACTAATTACTAATGTGGCAAAATTAGGTGTGCAAATGTTTGAATAAACTAACCTATTTTTTGTATCACAGAGTCATTGTCGCCAGTAACTCGAAAACACAAGGGTCCTACAAAAAGGGTGGTGGGAAGTCCAAGGCCCCCTCCCTAAAGTGTTAAATTAAATGCCGATTATAAGCGGTTTTGTGGAAACGCTTTGGGCAGGACTAGCCAAACCAACCACTTTTTTTGTAGGACAATGTTATATTTCTGCTTACCTAACATACCTCACTCTTGTTCTACATATGTATATTATTCAAACATTTACATACCTAACTTTGACACATTTGAGGCGGGGGACTCGGGCCCCATACCACACTTTTTTTAGGGCTCTTTATGTTTGCATGCTATTTGCGACCATGGCTGTCTGTCATACAAAAATTAGCTCGGTATTATTTAAACATTTACACGCCTAATTTTGACACATTCCACACCTCTAACCCCGAAACCCACCAACAAAAATTGGGCATCTCAGTGAAGGGAAGACGCTCACAAAAACTCAGCTGTTCAGCATACCCCGGACTATAAATAGTTTAGAACAGGCCGTACTTTAATAAAGTGCTTGATATATATATATATATATATATATATTCAGCTGTATTCCAGTTAAACTTTAAAACAGTTTCAACATCCTGGGTGGAGGAAATTTCAAAAAAAAATATTCAGTATTGCAGAGACCGCTTAAGTAAAAAATCTTTTCATAGAATTTTCGGGCATCATTCCTGCCAGCCAGCATCTCAAGCTCCTCACACTCACGCCTTTCGGCCTCACTTTTCTTTTTTCTGAAAAGGCGTCTCTCTTCCTTCTTTGCCTCACGATATTGTTGCCATACACTGCGGGTTGCGCCCGTTCGCAACATCTCCTTGTAGGCAGCGTCCTTTTTTTTCGAGGCAGTTTTGCATTCCTCATCGTACCAGTTGTTCTTGCGTGCTCGCTGGAACGCTATAGTGGCCTCAGATATCTAGTTTACTATTTTTTGTCGTAAAATTGTCTCAAAATATATTGAAATACATCCCATTTTCTGTTCAAAGTCCAAATTCAGCAACGTTAATAGCCCGGGGTACGCTGTACCTCTTCCTCTCCTGAGACGCCCAACTTTTGTATCTTCGAAAATTTTCGAAAGTGGTGGGTTTTGGAGTTAGGGGGCGTGGAATCAGACCTGTTAATAATGATTACTAATCGGCAATGATTACCGGTTTCATTAATTATTTTTTGAGAACCCTACTAATGATTGATTACCAATTACTTTCAATTTTTAATGATTATTTTTCAATTGATAAAAGAAATACAAAAAATAAAAAAAAAATAAAAAAAATTAAAAATTATCAAAGTAATCATTACAATTAAAATTGACAGGTCTTTACTTTTGATTATTTTACTTTTTTTTATTTTTTTTTTCAGTATTGTTGTAGAAACACATAAATAAATAAATAGGATGAACATACTTACAAGCATACTTATAAGTGTTTAAATAGAATTATCCGACCGTACCCCTACGGTATCATGTGAGAAATGTCCGACATTATCCGTTTAGATAAAAACAGAACAAATTTGGATCACTCCAAACCATATAACTAGCATCTTTTCTTATACATATGCTTAGCGTTCAAGGTTCATTCTAGATTTGCTTGACCCACACAGTGTATGTTGGTGTATGTACTTATATACAACGATGTTTATATTTTTTAACCACAAAACTGCAAAATAATCAAACAAAAAAAGGGGTGTAAAAGTAGGTCGCCTCCCAGTTGGTGCACCCTGGATAACGCTAAATGACCTACATAGCATACACGGCTAGTTTCTTGTATTGCCGGTTTTACGAGAACAGTACCAGTACTTGTGCTGTACCCATCGTGCCGAAACGACCCGGGCCGTTTTCTTATATCGACCCGGCCAAGAGCAATACACTCGGGGTGACCCTGTCTGACATTTAGGCAGGGCTACACCTCGCTACAACAACAACAACAAACAAAAATCAAAAATATATAAAAAAATCAAGAAAATCAAAAAAAAAATGGTTTTTGTTTTAATGGTAATCAATTAGTAATTGCCTTTTCTTGAAAGCAATTGAATTAATCATTACTAATTAGAAAAACCTTCCAATAAATTGATTACTAATTACTAATGTGGCAAAATTAGGTGTGCAAATGTTTGAATAAACTAACCTATTTTTTGTATCACAGAGTCATTGTCGCCAGTAACTCGAAAACACAACGGTCCTACAAAAAGGGTGGTGGGAAGTCCAAGGCCCCCTCCCTAAAGTGTTAAATTAAATGCCGATTATAAGCGGTTTTGTGGAAACGCTTTGGGCAGGACTAGCCAAACCAACCACTTTTTTTTGTAGGACAATGTTATATTTCTGCTTACCTAACATACCTCACTCTTGTTCTACATATGTATATTATTCAAACATTTACATACCTAACTTTGACACATTTGAGGCGGCGGACTCGGGCCCCATACCACACTTTTTTAGGGCTCTTTATGTTTGCATGCTATTTGCGACCATGGCTGTCTGTCATACAAAAAGTAGCTCGGTATTATTTAAACATTTACACGCCTAATTTTGACACATTCCACACCTCTAACCCCGAAACCCACCAACAAAAATTGGGCATCTCAGTGAAGGGAAGACGCTCACAAAAACTCAGCTGTTCAGCATACCCCGGACTATAAATAGTTTAGAACAGGCCGTACTTTAATAAAGTGCTTGATATATATATATATATATATTCAGCTGTATTCCAGTTAAACTTTAAAACAGTTTCAACATCCTGGGTGGAGGAAATTTCAAAAAAAAATATTCAGTATTGCAGAGACCGCCTACGTAAAAAATCTAGGTACACTAAGCGAGGTGCTGAGATAATAAATGAGGATAAAATAAATGAAAATTGAACACAATTGTTTCTTGTTTCAATGATTATAATACATACATATCTGAGTAAAGAACATAAATTTTTTTGCATTACATCATTATTTAACGAGTAGCCATAACTAAAATTTACACCGATACGGACAATTGCAAATACTCGAATCGGGAAAGAGCTAAAATACCGATTTGCCAATGATCCGAAAAAGTAGATTCGCCAAAGAGCTAAAATCTCGAATCGCCATTGAGAATTGTCCACTATCCGAGAAAGCAATGTTTTCTCGAATCGCCAAGGAGCTAAATCTCTAATGGCCCACGAACCGAGAAAGCAATGTTTTCTCGAATCGCCAAAGAGCTATAATCTCGGTTCGCCTATGAACTAAAATCTCGAATCGTCCACGATCCGAGAAAGGGCTATACCTCGATTCGCCTATGAGCTCAAATCTCGAATCGCGACGATCCGAGAAAGAGCTATAATCTCGATTCGCCTATGATAAGTGACTCGCCTGAGAATTCGTATTCGCCGCTCTATCGCCGCGAAGTATCACCGCGATAATATTTTAAAAGAAGGCGAGCTCGCCTCGAATCCGAGGCGAATCCGTTGTGTTTATTGGGAAGTAACAAATATGAATCTACCACGCAACATAGCAAATGAACACGGGTCACCCGGGTGGGTATTGGTAAACTTCGTACATAAAAATCTTTGGTAATCGTAAGGTCAACAAAGAGCAAAAACAACGGAAAAAGAAGGACAAGACCTAAAAAGAGGGACATTTCTTACTTTTTCTTTTTTAATGATTATTTTTCAATTGATTAAAAAAAATACAAAAAAAAATAAAATAAAAAAAAAATAAAAAATAATCAAAAGTAATCATTACAATTAAAATTGACAGGTCATTACTTTTGATTATTTTAATTTTCTTATTTTTTTTTTTAATTTTTTTTTTCAGTATTGTTGTAGAAAACATACATAAATAAATAAATAGGATGAACCAATGTAATGGCTCAGCCTAATGACACATTTTAACTTGTGAAGGACTTCGGCTATGAAGACACCGAAGTTAACTCAGTTTTAATTTGTGTAGCATACTTATAAGTGCTTAAATATAATTATCCGACCGTACCCCTACGGTATCATGTGAGAAATGTCCGACATTATCCGTTTAGATAAAAAAAGGACAAATTTGGATCACTCCAAAACATATAACTAGCATCTTTTCTCATACATATGCTTAGCGTTCAAGGTTCATTCTAGATTTGCTTGACCCACACAGTGTATGTAAGTGTATGTACTTATATACAACGATGTTTATATTTTTTAACCACAAAACTGCAAAATAATCAAACAAAAATCAAAAATATTTAAAAAAAATCAAGAAAATAAAAAAAAATTGGTTTTTGTTTTAATGGTAATCATTTAGTAATTGCCTTTTCTTGAAAGCAATTAAAATAATCATTACCAATTAGAAAAACCTTCCAATAAATTGATTACTAATTACTAATGTGGCAAAATTAGGTGTGCAAATGTTTAAATAATACTAACCTATTTTTTTTTTATCACAGTCATTGTCGCCAGTAACTCGAAAACACAAGGGTCCTACCAAAAGGGTGGTGGGAAGTCCGAGGCCCCCGCCCTAAAGTGTTAAATTAAATGCCGATTATAAGCGGTTTTGTGGAAACGTTTTGGGCAGGACTAGCCAAACCAACCACTTTTTTTGTAGGACAATGTTATATTTCTGCTTACCTAACATACCTCACTCTTGTTGTACTGAGATAATAAATGAGGATAAGATAAATGAAAATGATTATAATAAATACATATCTGATGTAAAACAGAAATTTGTTTGCATTACATCATTATTTAACGAGTAGCCATAACTAAAATTTACACCGATACGGACAATTGCAAATACTCGAATCGGGAAAGAGCTAAAATACCGATTTGCCAACGATCCGAAAAAGTAGATTCGCCAAAGAGCTAAAATCTCGAATCGCCATTGAGAATCGTCCACTATCCGAGAAAGCAATGTTTTCTAGAATCGCCAAGGAGCTAAAATCTCTAATGTCCCACGAACCGAGAATGCAATGTTTTCTCGAATCACCAAAGAGCTATAATCTCGATTCGCCTATGAACTAAAATCTCGAATCGTCCACGATCCGAGAAAGAGCTATACTCGATTCGCCTATGAGCTCAAATCTCGAATCGCGACGATCCGAGAAAGAGCTATAATCTCGATTCGCCTATGATAAGTGACTCGCCTGAGAATTCGGATTCGCCTCTCTATCGCCGCGAAGTAACACCGCGATAATATTTTAAAAGAAGGCGAGCTCGCCTCGAATCCGAGGCGAATCCGTTGTGTTTATTGGGAAGTAACAAATATGAATCTACCACGCAACATAGCAAATGAACACGGGTCATCCGGGTAGGTATTGGTAAACTTCGTAAATAAATATCTCTGGTAATCGTAAGGTCAACAAAGAGCAAAAACAACGGAAAAAGAAGGACAAGACTTAAAAAGAGGGACATTTCTTACTCTTTCTTTTTTAAGGACATGTCCTTCCGAAAAAAGGACGTCTGGTAACCCTCCATCACTGCAAAGCTGCTTCGGCCGCACTACTACTGCAGCTCTCAAAAGGCGCAGTAGACATTGTCCTGGTTCAAGAGCCATGGATCACTGGAGATAGGATCTGTGGTTTGAGGACCCCTACTTACAAGCTTTATAGCGCAACAGGTAAAGGTAAACTTCGAACTTGTATTTTAGTTAAATCAAATATTAACGCTCTTCTCTTACCCCAGTTTAGTGACGGAGATCTGACAGCGATAAGCGTCGAGGGGCTAGGTAGAAGTTGCAGGTTCGCATCATTCTATCTAGCTCACGATCACCAAGGACCACTACCATCAAACAACTTTAGAGAGTTCGTGAGTTCCACAAAACCACGGGACGATATCCTCGTGCTAGGCGGCGACGCTAATGCCCATCACAACCAATGGGGCAGCACTGACACAAATGAGCGAGGTGAGTCACTCTATAACTACCTACTAGGCACTAACCAAGTATATGTAACACGGGGAATGAACCCACCTTCGTAACAAGAAACCGAGAGGAAGTCCTCGATATAACGTTGGTCACTGACTCTCACAGTCACCTCATAGAATCATGGAGGGTGTTAGGCGAGCACTCCTTCTCAGACCATAGATACATTAGCTTCTCCTTAGTAGATATACATACAAGTCCGAAATATATACAGAATATTAGGAAAACAAATTGGGGTTACTACCAAAAGCTTATTCGCAAATATTTGTCAAATCAGCTGGTAACACCTAGAAAGGAAGAGGAGCTAGACGACCTCGTCAGCTCCTTCAATCAACACTGCAAGATTGCTCTAGACAAGGCGTGTCAGCCTAAAAATGTTAACTGAAACCCACAGACCACCCTGGTGGTCGTCCGATCTAGATAATCTCAGAAGGACATGTAGGTCGGCCTTTAACAAAGCCAAACAGGATGGTAGCGCAACATCCTGGGCACTTCACAAAACTAAATTAAGTAACTACAAGAAAGAAATTCGCAAGGCCAAACGGGCCTCCTGGGTGAATTTCTGCAACAATATCGAATCAACATCTGCAGCTTCGCGCCTGAGGAAGGTGCTCTCAAATCGCCAGCGACACTGAGGCACATACAAATGCCGGATGGGAATTGGACCGATTCGAGCACTGACACAATGAATCTGCTTCTGGATGCTCACTTTCCGACATGCACAGTCACGGCTACTACTACGGTCGGGAATGAAATGCTTTCGGATCAGCTGATAAAGGAAATAACCGATGATAAAAAGCTGGACTGGGCCTTGGCCAGTCTCAAGCCCTACAAATCGCCAGGACCGGACGGAATATTCCCGGCCCAGTTACAACAAACAGCCGAGCTTATTAAGCCCTGGCTGAAGACCATGTTTGTTAGTTGCCTCAGGCTCAACTATGTACCTGCATCACGGAGAGAGGTTAAGGTAGTATTTATCCCAAAATCCGGGAAACCATCCCATTCTAAACCTAATGATTTTAGGCCAATAAGCCTATCTTCATTTCTACTTAAAATTATGGAAAGACTTTTGGAGGACTATGTCAGAAGATCGATAGACTCAACTCACATGTCGCGGGCTCAACACGCCTATAGTAAAGGTAGATCGACTGACACTGCCTTGCATTCTCTGGTATCTGTTATAGAAAAGTCAATTGACACAAAGGAATATACACTGGTGGCTTTCCTTGATATAGCAGGTGCCTTCAACAACGTTCTACCGGAAGCCATCACCTCGGCGTTAACGGGTCTGCGGGTCGATGCCTGCCTTGTGGAGTTTATCCGGAAATTGCTTATTAGCAGACGTATTACAACGGAGCTAGGCGGTAATTCGGTTCACAGACTCGTTAACAGAGGTACCCCGCAAGGAGGTGTTCTCTCTCCGCTCCTGTGGCTGGTTACTGTAAACCAACTTCTACGTCTCATGGAAGCTGAAGGCTACCAAGTGATCGCGTACGCCGATGACATCTGCGTTATCATTCGGGGAAAATTTCCTCAAACCCTCTGCAATTTAATGGAAAATGCTCTGACTAAAGTATGCGACTGGGCGAACGCTTCAGGTTTGGAGGTTAACCCCGAGAAAACCGAACTTGTCCTCTTCACTAGGAGGTACAAAATACCGAACTTAATACCACCAAAAATTGGGAATACAACTTTAGTACCCAGTGACAAAGTCAAATATCTAGGAGTTATTCTAGACAGGAAACTACTCTGGAGCGACAATATAGCGGAACGAGTTAAAAAGGCAACATGCGCGTTGTTTACTTGCAAGAGAGCAATTGGTATATCGTGGGGGTTCTCTCCCAAAGTGGTGCACTGGATATACACAGCTATTGTTCGTCCAATTTTCTGGTGGCCGGCACTAACCAAGAACACGTACCTCAAGCAGATACAAAAAGTCCAAAGGAGTTAAGAACTCTGCATAACCGGGGCCCTCGGCTCCACTACGACAGAAGCACTCAACACGATGCCGAATCTTCCACCACTCGATCTGGTGGCTAAAGAAATGGCTGTGATTACAGCTCTGTGACTAAGGGAGACCGACGTATGGAAGGGCGGTACATGTGGTCACGCCACAATTTTAGGCTCCCATGCACCTGTGAGCATACCATTACATACTGACTATTGCACGCCAAGCAACGTGTTCGTTAGGAACTACGAGGTGAAAATACCCACAAGACAAGAATGGGATTACCGACCGCATACTGTGCGGAATGCCATGAACATATTCACCGATGGCTCTAAGCTTGAAGGGAAGGTGGGTGGAGGTATCTTTTCACCGGACCTGGGACTAGAGATTTCCTTTCGTCTTCCCGACCACTGCAGCGTGTACCAAGCAGAAATGCTGGCAATACACGATGCAGTGAAAAGCCTAGCGTCTACGCCCCAAAACGGCAAACGGATATTTATCTTCTCAGATAGTCAGGCCGCGCTAAAGGCACTGAACTCATATGTCGACAACACAAAGTCGCTAACTGAATGCCGCAGATATCTTAACGAGATGGCTCAGCACTTCAGTATCAGCCTTATTTGGGTACCTGGTCACAGGGATATTGAAGGCAACTGTATAGCGGATGAGCTGGCCAGAAGAGGTACCACCACTCATCTCCTTCCAGGAAATGATCTGGTAGGCATTCCCATGGCATCTTTCAAACTCCGAGCTAGCACAAATACCTTACAAAGGGCAAATGAGCTCTGGTCAGGTCGCTCGACGTGCGAGATATCAAGGCTAACTTGGCCTTCGTACAACAAAGGACGCACTAACTGTCTGCTGTCACTTAATAAATCCGGTGTCTCATCACTGATAAGGGTGTTAACAGGGCACTGCTTAATAGGCACACATGGTGCTAGGATGGGCGTAATAACTCACGATTACTGACGCAGTTGCAGATGTATTGAAGAGGAGGAGAGTGTTCAACATCTGCTGTGTCATTGTCCTGCACTCAGCAGAAGACGATTGGCTATTCTCGGCCAACCGTTCATCGACGACCTCACGGAGGTTTCAAAAATGGATATTAGGGCTCTATCGAAATTTATTGATTCCACGAGCTGGTTTCATCCTCTAATCCAAGTGTGAGAATGTGAGAGTGTTGATGTTTGTCTCTCGGATATGGGGTGGGTCTTAAGACCGCATAGGGTATCACAATGGGCCAACTTGACTGGCCTAAGTGGTGGGCAGGGTCCTGCACTCTGTCCTGCCCTCGCAACCTAACCTAACCTAACCCTGCACTCAATCAATAATAGCAGTATTTGTACTCCTTGAAGATCGGTAGAGCCCTCAAGTTGTAGTTGTTTTTAACTTTTGAAATCCAAACAATTTTACATAATCATCTTTCCATCCCCATTATGATCAATTTGTATTCGTTCTGCGTTTTGTGGTTGAAATTTCAATAAATCATTTTTCAAGCATACGGATGAGTCGTTTTCGATTCTTATTTTAATCGTGTAAATCACTCAAAGTGATCCAAAAAGACTCAGTAAGGTGATTTCTTCAAAAGTAATCTTCCAAATGCTATTCGGGAGTGAATTAACCCGCAATATTGTACTACGGTTTTTAGTAGTGAATAAAGCGTAATATGTGTTTTTTGACGTACAGTGATCGAACTCAGGGAAAATAATCGAGGAATTATCGAATTCGTCACAATTGGTGTCAGAAGCGGTATTGTTAAATAAATACAAGGACATTGAAAAGGATAACACGGACAGTGGAAAGGCTGACAAGGACACTGTAAAGGTAACAAGGATATTGCAAGGATAACAAGGACATGGTAAAGTTGAATGAGTTGAAGATCCAGCAACTCAAAAATGAGTTGGAACGACGTGGATTGGCAACAACGGACAATAAAGCAGAGCTACAATCACGGTTGCGAGAGGCTATGGAAGCAGAGGGAATCAACGTTGACGACCACGTTTTTCAGCTTGTGTATGAGGTAGCGAAAATAGAAGAGCAAAAGGATTCTCGGATTCAGTGGCAAATGTGGACACAACCTCTTTATTGGCTGTCTTGGCTCAGATGTCAAACAACATAACATCAAGCATGTCATCTCAGTTGGAAGAACACAAGACACACATGGCATCACAGTTGGAACAACAAGCGACACGACTGGCATATCAGTTAGAAGGACAGAAGGCATACATGGCGTCACAGATCAAGGAAGAGTTGATGGAACAGGAAACACGCATAACATTAAAACTAGAGGCACAAGAGCAAAGAGTCTCATCGCAGCTAGAAGTTTTCAGTGGACGACAGGATAAGATCGAGGCCGAGGTGGATGCGTTAAAATCTCGTATCCAGGAGTTGCAGCTGAATCGTCCAAGTGTTTCCACAAGCACGCCCAAGGTAAAAACTCCATCTTTTGACGGTTCTGTCCCTTTCCAGGTGTTTAAGCTACAATTTGAGAAGACCGCATCGGTGAATAACTCTTCGATGATGACGAACGAAACAACTATAAAGCATTGATGGGTGCTGAGGAGAGACGTCATGGTAGCGAGCATCGGAAGCAGATTCACTAAATAGAGCTACAAAATCGATGCCAGAAGCCCAATGAGACCTTACGATAATTGGCATCGGACATCGAGAGGTTAGCGTACCTAGCAAATGCGGATGCAGAGTATTATGTATTTATAAATTGTAAATTTCAAATAAATAAGCTATTTAAAATTCTAATAACCAAATTAGTTGGTAATAGAGCGTCTTGCAATAATAGCAGTATTTGTACTCTTTCAAGATCGGTTTTTTTAACTAATGAAATCCATTTCGTAATCTGCTATCAAACACGCAAGTTTTATTGCGTTGAGAAAACATAAAAAAAACTTCGACACACCCTACTAGTGTGTCCCGAAAAACTTTCTTGAGGTTTTTCTTAACATAATACCCCATAAAACTTGCGTGTTTGATAGCAGAATACGAAATAGCTTTCAAAGGTTAAAAGCAAGAACAACTTGAGGGCTCCACCCATATTTAAAGAGTAAAATATTGCTATTCTTGCAAGACGCACTATTACCAACTAATTGAGTTTTTAGAAATTTAAACTCGCTTATTTAATTGAAATTTACCTTAACATACATAAATATATACAACTCTGTATTCAATTACCCATATTTCGGCACCTCCTGCCTGTCGTATCTCAAAAATAAACTTGTTTCAAACCTCATACCTGGACGAGACTAAAGCTTACTATTTATTAAACAGAATCTAAGTGTTTTATTTGACGTACAGTGATCGAACCCACGGGAAAATAATCGAGGAATCATCGAATTCGCCTCAATATGTATATGTTTTAAATAAATTTTGTTATTTAGCTGATGAGTGTTTCCCTGTAACTGAGCAGTTTTAGATATCGACACTTAACAAACCCCTGCCTTTAAACGACTCGGCAAAATATGAAATATGAATATGCGGATGGGCCTCCCGTGCCGGCTGTGTGGGTTACTTAAAAAAAAAACTAATGGCGGCGAAATACCAACAGGTTATCATAACCTCTAACGAGATTTTTAGCCGAGCTTCTCTTTCGAACTTGTGGTGTGTTGCTTTTGAGTTTTCCTACAAGTTGGCGGGACCTACAGTTTTTTGCCGACTCCGAATGGCACTTGCAAAGCAAATGAATTTTTTGCTGGGAAGCTTCTCATGGCAGAAATACACCCCGAGAGTTTGCCAAAATACTGCCGAGGGGCGACCCCGTTTAGAAAAATTATTTTTCTAAATAATTTTTGATGTTACTTTTTCCGGGCATCGAACCACCACGACTTGGTGTAGAAGGCCGAACACTTAACCGCTACACCACGGCGGCCGGTTTACTTGCTTACTTAAAATACGCTTTTGCGATTTTTCCAGGGGATAGTGAGTTAACCGTTGGAAATTATTATTATTATTATTAAAATTGAGGCTGTAGACAGGGCAACTCCTTTTCGCGTGATTTCTTCAACCAGGTGCTAGAGAAGATAATTCCAGCAACATAGCTCCGCAATGGTACAATCTTTTACAAGAGCGTGCAATTGCTGGCGTAGGCCTATGATATTGATGTCATTGGCCGTAACAACCGCCGTAAGTGCTGCCTTCTCTGGACTGGAAGCGATAAAAGTAGGTCTTGCGGTCAACGAAGACAAGACGAAGTATTGTTGTTGATAGTTACAAATTTGAAACTGTGAGGACTATTTGTAAACCAGTACTATCAACGAAAATAATTTCAGTCTAGAAATCCAGAGGAGAATCACTCTTGCCAACAAGTGTTACAAAGGAAATTTAACGATGAGCTGTACGAGCTTCACGCAGACCTGACCATAGTTCATGCGAATGGACAAAGAAGTTCCAGCACAGAAGGTTTTCCTATCGACACCTGTTCAAATACAAAAGTTGCAAACATGCACACACACATACAGTCCACTTGAAAACAAAAGATCACAATAAAACAACCCCATGTCAACATATGGTTTCTAGCCTTTTGACACAGCTTGCATTGATATTCAAAGGGAGTATTTTTATCTCCAAAATAGAAACACTTGAAAAGGAGTGAAAGCGCAATAAAAGCAACAAAGGCCAACTGATCGTAAAACTATGATTAGAAACAGTCCCTTTTTTAATTGCCCTTTCGTTACTACACACAAACTTACATAATTCGTTTTAGGAACATATTCTTAAGATTTTGTACATAAGTCATGTAAAATAGTTCAGGAATTTAGAAATAAAAATATTCTCAACTGAGCCACAACATCGCTCTTATATTAATTAACTAATTGTCACTCCCCACCCGCGGTAAGCAGATGGAAACAACAAGTGGAGGATGACTTGAACTCCCTTGGGTTTCCAATTGGCGTCAGTTATTGCTAAAAAATAATGGCTGGCGTGCTTTGATACGAAACGGCCAAAATCGCCCCTAGGCGGTTAAGCGTCAATAAATGACGCAAGCCAAGGTGAGATTAGATTAAATACGACAAAACATTTATTCCGAACAACGTTAATGGTAAGTAATTATTTTTTCCTTATTTTAAAGTTTTACAGAGATCACAAACTTCTCTTGATATTATTCCGATTACTGGCTGTTATGCCAATTACACGGTCATCTCCAGGGCGCATGACTTTTGCGTGGAAATCGAATGCAACTATATATGCAATTATATTTTGGATATGCATGACTGTTGTCGTTCTATTGGTCGGTTGGGAAAGGATTCAAATTCTACACACGACAAAAAAATTTGATGAATATATATATGCCGTCATATTTGTAATTTATTTGATACCACACTTTTGGATTCCATTCGTTGGTTGGGGAGTAGCTGCAGAGGTTGCTGAATATAAATCTTCCTGGGGAAAGTTTCAGGTAAGGAAATGTATAAAAAGTGCTAGGAAAAGGCTTAGAAAACAAACCATTTCGTGAAGCCACACATGTTTCCAAGCGTTCAAGCTTCCTGACTAATCTCTTTTCGGACACTAACACGGAAACCTCTGTGTCTTCGCAGCACTCTAGTTTTAAATATTTCAAATGTGTGGCAACCCTGCAAAAACTTATAATATGCACTCTTTTTATTAATATTTATCCTACTACTATCTTTTCTTACCTTAGGGTGATCTCAAATTCTCACTTTTATAGTCAAACTGAATTGCTCATAACTATGTCGTGACTCAGACTTGGTTCAGAGGTGATAATGATGACAATTTTTATAACATGATTATGCTGTTGTGCGAAATGACAGACAGCTTGATAAACGCGGTGGTGGAATAGCGATATTTTACAGGAAAGAGTTGCAACTTAAAATCTTGAAAAAGTCAAATCAATCCGATCCGGTTGAGTTCTTGATGATTGAAGTTTTTAATAGTATACAACGCTGCCTTGTCGTGTGTGTGTACAACCCAAGCAGGTTATGCGATTTAAATAATTTATTTCAACAGTTAAATAGATTTAGCGTAACTTATGAGGTGACCTAAATATTGACTTGCTTTTGAACAATGATCGTGCCAAAAATCTTTCAGATGATATAGCAGGCACCGGCTTACATGTTATTAACAACCTTCCCACTCGTTTTGGTCCCAAATGTAAGCCTAGTTTTCTAGATGTATTTTGCGTCTCGGATGTTTCGTGTGCTTTGCACTTTGAGCAACTTTCGTTATGCAGTGTTAGCGACCATGATTTACTGTTTTTGAGTTACGGTATAGAGTTAAATGTTTCTTTTAACACAGCACCAGACTTCTTTTACTTTCGTAACTTTAAGAAAATCCAAATTAAAGAACTAGCTACTGAAGCGTCTGTACTTCCATGGAATGATTTTTGGTTTCTTGCGGATGTAAACGAGAAAGTTGATCATTTTTCTATGTTGGTTAATTACCTCTATGATAAGTATGCTCCCTAACTAAAATCAAAATAAATTAAAATAGGCAGCCATGGTTCACCAGAGATGTACGTAAGGCTATAAACACGAAACAGGAGTTATATTTCTCGGAAAAATGACAGAAGTGAGAAACATTGGAGGGTGTACAAACTTATGCGAAATAGAGCTACTGAAGCCACGCGTAGAGAAAAAAGATCTTACTTTCGCGGAAAGCTTGATGCCAATCTTCCACCTAAGGAGCTGTGGAATAATCTGAGAAATCTTGGGGTAAAGCATGAACTGAAGTCTGAGTGCATGGTTGATCCCAATGAATACTTTTCAGTAAAGTCGTTTGCTGGAGATGTGCGATTTGAGCCTGATCGGGAACTGCTCAAGGGTCCATTCTTGGTCCTGTTTTATTCACCTTATGTATAAATGATATTGTCAAGTGCTGCAAAAATGTCTCCGTCCACCTGTACGCTGATGATGCACAAATATATTTGTCTTCCCCACTGGGACTCAGAGAGGATCTGGTATATAGAATCAATGAAGATCTTGAATCAATTTATTTGTGGTCGAAACAGAACAGGCTTAATCTAGACGCAAGCGATAGCCATATCTCGAGGTTCGTATGGAATGGAAGATGTTTCTCCCATTGTATTGAATGGTACTGTAGTTGTAGGGTTGTCAAAACTCTTGGTTTCAAGCTAAACACGACACTAACTTGTGCTGACCATGTAAACGATACCATATGTAAGTCATACTCTGTATTGAGATATCTCTGGAAGACAGCAGCTTTCATCCCTCAGAGCATTAAGCTCATATGGTACCCATAATGTTATATCAAGAATTAGTGTATTGCTCCCCAGATAAAGGTTCTTTAAAAAAGATGCAGCTACTTATAAATAATGCCGCCAGATACTCAAAGCGAAAGTTTGACCATATATCGGAGTTATCTATACAAATTCTTGGATGCAATTTATCTACCTTTTTTGACTGTCGAGTATTACTTTTTAATCACAAGTTATTCACACCCGTTGTCCGAGTTATCTCTTCTCCAAGTTGACTTTCGCATACTCGACTCGCACGTGCAATCTAATTTCAAGTATTTGGCTACCTCAAGGATGTTTTTCGTTAGAGCTGTACAGTTATGGAACTCGTTGCCTAACAAATTAAAAATGGTAACAAATCCGGAGAAATTCAAACGGGCTATTCAATCTATCTTTTAATTGTAATTTAAATGTAAAGTGTAATAAATAAAATATATAGGAATTAGTGCATTATTACCTACTTGCTGATGACAAATTTTCTTCTCAATAACTTTTGTATTAGCTTTTATAACAACTACCTTATGAAATGATAAGTCAAACTGTAATGATGAAAATAGTTATATTTATCGAGGTTAACATTGTTAGTCATAAGAAAATATGTACCCACAATTGTATCAAATTAATATGACACTCTAAAAGACTAAGTCTTACTTGTGTCTAAATAAATAATAATAATAATAATAATAATAAAAAATTAATAAATTAACTTCCTAGTGGCAACGCTTTAGTAGGTAGCATATTCAAAAGTTCATCCAAATGAGTCAAGTTGTTTTCGTAATGTTAACCATAACCAAAAAAATAACTATAATAGGATTAGTTGGCAGCCCTAGGTGGTAACCTGAAAATATTTTTGTATGAATACGACTAAAATACCTTTTGTGTGCATACATATTTCTCCTAATTTTTATGAATTTCGAATACGAGGCAACCTTTTGTATATTTTTATTATTTCAGACCCTTCCTTGTTTAGTTTACTGTTAATTTTTTGCGTAATCCAATCGAAAACGACATTAAAAATGTCTAATTCTTTGATTTTGATATGCTCTAAAAATGATTGATAAGTCAGCGATTAGTAAACTCTTGCAAAAGTTATATGCACCAAATTGAAGGACAAACAACACACTACTTTACGAAACCAGAACTATATTTTTAAAACCACATAATTTTGACTAGCCTATTACCAGTGGGAAATATTAGACATGTGTATTTTTGTTTTATTTCTTTTTTATACGCCCTCACCATGAGTTTCCAAAACAGAAAACCAATTTATCTTTAATACTTTCCTTTGGCGCAATTTCTACTTTTACTGTTTTTTATGTATGGTTTATGGCTGACAAAGCCAAGTTCTTAGGTAGAGTTCTGGATAGGAAACTAACCTGGAAGGAGAATGTTCTTCAGCGCCAGAAGAAAGCGTGTATTGCAACCTACACGTGCAAAAGAGCCATTGGAAAAAAATGGGGGCTCAGCCCCAAAATATGCAAATGGATCTACACTGCAATCATTCGACCAATCAAGCTATATGGAGCTGGGGTATGGTGCCCTGCGCTGAGCAAGGCAACAATCCTAAATCTGTTAGGTAAAGTCCACAGATCTTGTATGATCTGTATAAGCGGTGTCTTAAGAACAGAAGGGGTTGGGGTCAAAATTCTGCTTTTTTGGAAATTCTGCTTTCATAATTCCGGAAGTCGAAACACCGGAAATCAAAATTATGGAAGTCAATTATCTGGAATCCAAAATTCTGGAAACCAAAATTCTGAAATTGAAAATACCGTAATTAATGATTAAAAATCCGTGTTGATAACAAAAAATGATTTTTCATCATTAATTACAGTATTTTGAATTTCAGAATTTTGGTTTCCAGAATTTTGCAGTTTAGAATTTCGTTATCCAGAATTTTGGATTCCAGAATATTGACTTCCATAATTTTGATTTCCAGTGTTTCGACTTCCGGAATTATGAATGCAGAATTTCCAAAAAAGCAGAAACCATATTTTTAACAACATTATTTGGATCTGCAACCGATTTTTTATGCGCACATGGATCATGAGAATGGTCTTTTTTTTTCGTATAACATTTCACAGCCGTGAAATTGTGTGTCAATACACACGGTAAATTTGTTTTTAATTCCTTCGGAACAAGTCCGCACTTTTTTTGTTATCAACACGGATTTTTAATCATTTTTTATTTTGACTTTAACATTTAACTGGACTTTTTCTGAAGGAATTAAAAACAAATTATTGACACACAATTTCACGGCTGTGAAATGTTATACGAAAAAAAAATTAACATTCTCATGATCCATGTGCGCATAGGTTGCTTGAGTTTTCTGCAGCTTAGCCAAATTATTCAGCGTTCGGTATCTATGACAGAAAAACATATTGGACAACATCTGCCATCAAGAAATTAGAAGACAACGGAACAGTTTAAAATGTTTTAAAGACCCAACTTGTGTTGAAAAAATAGACATTCCTTTATTATCACTTTATGTTTTGGAAGGTAAACTATTTATTTAAGTTCTTAAAGTTATGGCGAATGCATTATTTTTTTTTTTCGGACAAAATCTTCGCTGCAGTTGTTAAATGAGAGCGACTGCTGGATCATGGACGCTACATTTGACGTTGTTCCAACGATGATGAGGCAGCTATTTTCCATACACGGCTGAGTAGAAATACAAATTGTTCCGCTGGTTTTCAGTCTTATGACCAAAAAATCAAAGTCAATGGGTATTTCTTAAATATAAGCATTATTTATTAAAATACACGATTGCTAAAATTTTGGGGAAAAAATTTCCTGAACTAATTCTGGAAAACGTTAATTCCGGAATTATGAAAAACCAGAATTTTGAAGTACTGCCAAAAGAGGCGAAGGAAGTGCGGAAATCGGATTTCCAGAATTTTGTCGACCAAGAATTTTGATTCCGGAATTTTGACTTCAGAATTTTAATTTTAGAATTTTGACCGTTTCCGCCAACGAAGCACTCCAGGCCGTTCTTAGCAATTTGCCACTCGATCTGGAAGGGCATCGGGTAGCAGCCGCATCGGCCCTGCGTCTAAGAAAACGTTTGGAGAGGGCGCTAGCACTACGGGACTCTTCAGTATTTTTGGATCCTACATCTTTCTTCCGCTGACCACAGATAGGAGCTGTTTTAAAATAAACATTCCGAGCAGGGAAGAATGGGAGAGGACGGCTCGAAGTTAGGCGGCAGAGTTGGACGAGGGGTTTATTCAAAGGATCTCTCCTTCAGACTACCTGATCACTGCAGTGTCTTCCAGGCTGAAGTCTCAGCAATCGTGGACGCTGCGGCTTGGATAGGTCAACGCACGATCGGAGAGGATATTGTTATTCTCAGCGACAGCCAAGCTGCCATCAAATCCCTTGGCTCTTACCTCTACAAGCTATGGCCCAACAGAACCGCGTGAACCTCACATGGGTCCCGGGACATAGGGATATTGAGGGAAATTGTAGGGCAGACGAACTTGCCAGGCAGGGCACGACTAAATCCCCAAAAACAAAATACCCAAACACAAAATACCCAGCTTTTAAAAAATCCCCCAAAAAATTATCCCCAAAATCAAAATCCCCAAAATAAAAATTCCCAAAACAAAAATCCCCAAGTCCAAAATCCCCATGTTTTGAATAAACCATGTAAAAAAATTATTAGGGGTAAAAAGTCGAGAAAAATATAAAAAAACTCTTTTTCTTCACTTTATCCAAGAATAACTTTTTTCGCACAACGCGGATCGAAGCGAATTTTTCAGTTTTCTTCCTGGGGGCGAACCTAAGCTCCTGACAAAAAAATGCCTCTGTGGGATCTTTTGTTTTACAACATAAACTAAATTTACCGGACTACTAGCTTTTTATATTATGTAAGAAGAAAAGGTGAAAAGGTGACTCTAGCTCGAGAACTATGGGCTTTACAAAAATAGCTATTATCATTGTCAATGGGGAACTTCGTGACAAGAAAACGGTAAGAGAAAATTTGTCTCCGCATACTAACGTTTTCGAGAAAAATCCTTAAAAGTCCATTCGTGGCATATATTTTCTTATAATATCCAGAGCTAATTTTACAGTCGCGATATTTCAGAACTGGTAACTCTTAGAGAAAAAATGAAGGGCGATATTTGTAGAGAATTTCCATGTTTAAAACTTGCTTTAAGTCATTTTTCGAACAAACAGTTTTCGAGAAAACTCCAAAAAAATAACTTTTTTTAGCACATATGGGATCAATGGGAATGATGTTTTCTTTTTGACGGCGAACCTAAGCTCTCTACCAAAATTGGCTGTGTGGGAATTATTGTTATTTCAAATGTTTATTTTTTGGATTTTTTGCATTCTTTGTAAATGATTGTTATGACTTTATTTTTTCTATGAAAAATACAAAGAAAGAACGATGTGTAATACGAATAAGGAAATATCTCAAATTAAGTGGAATACAGTTGTCAAACAAAAAGCTGATTAATTTATTAAATAAAAATTTAAAACAAATTATATAAAAGTTTAAAAAATATTGAGCATAGATCAGGCATTGAACTCACGCCAGTTGCGTGATAAACGAAGACTCTATCGACTTAGCTACTGCTGCGTATCAGTTTCAATTGCAAAGTAGCCAACTCACTACCTGCAAACCCAATAGTTGAATACCCATTTTATGTGTGAAATAAATTCAAATTAGGTTGAAAATCGCTGCTGATTAATTTATTAAATAAAAATTTAAAACAAATTATATAAAAGTTTAAAAAATATTGAGCATAGATCAGTCATTGAACTCACGCCAGTTGCGTGATAAACGAAGACTCTATCGACTTAGCTACTGCTGCGTATTAGTTTCAATTGCAAAATAGCCAACTCACTACCTGCAAACCCAATAGTTCAATACCCATTTTATGTGTGAAATAAATTCAAATTAGGTTCAAAATCGCCGCGAGATTTCACGTTTGGGATTTTGATTTTGAATTAGGGGATTTTGGTTTTGGGGATTTTGATTTGGGGATTTTGTTTTTGGGTAAAATGTGGTACACCCTCGGGATAAAGAGCGCTTAGGTATGCAGTTTGCCACATGAAGCTAATGCTGGAAGAGTACACACTCCGCCAAGCCTCCGAAAAGCCATCTGATGTGGACCCTGGAAAGTCCGAAACGCGTCATGGTATCCATCGCTGTGTAAATCTTTGTCAATTTTCTCTAAGTATCAAAATTCATAAAAATTTCGTAACATCAAAAATTAGAATACCCTAGTACTAGTAAAAAGTACAGCAGGTATAAACAATTCGAGCTAAGCTCCAATAAGAAACATTCATAATTGATACATAAGTACACACCATAGGTAGAGCAAACCAATAATACACAAAAAAAGTGGTATGAAGGAATGCAAATTAAAAACCTCAGTGTGCTTCTGCATAAATATGCACGCCTAATAATATACTCATATTCCGTGTATCATATGGAAAATATGCCGCGGCCTTATGTCTAAAGGTATGAAATCGGCACGCTTATAAGAAAGTTGACTTAGAAATACTACAGGGCATCGTAGCTGATTTGTTATAAGCAATTGCTTTAACCGTTTCGGTGCAGACAGTACTTCTGTGTCCTAAAAGCCATCTGATGTGGACCCTGGAAAGTCCGAAACGCATCATGGTATCCATCGCTGTGTAAATCTTTGTCAATTTTCTCTAAGTATCACAATTCAATGAACTAGTATGTTTGCTGAGTAGTTCGGACCTTGACTGCAGGGTAGTTTCTACTATTGAGCTGCATAAAGTCATGTTTTAATTGCTTTTTGTTAGAATCCTTTCAATAAGTTGATTACTTAAAGATAAATTCGTTACGTTTATTGGTACACTCAGAGAAAAAATCGCAGTTATATCAACAGTTCTCTACTGTTAATACCAAAAACTGTTGAATTGACGGAAATCTGGTATAGTAATGTAGATTTACAGTGATTCCAACAGATTTAACACTCATTTAACAGCGAAGACACTCTCACAACAGATTTCTGCAGTTAATCCAACAGATTTAAGTTAATCCAGCAGATTTAACACTCTCACAACAGACTTCTGCAGTTAATCCAACAGACTTCTGCAGTTAATCCAACGGACTTCTTCAGTTAATCCAACAGATTTAACAGTAATTCTACAGCGAAGATACTCCTATTACTGTCATAGAACAAAGCTGCAATTCGACGCCAGCAAACATAAATACGCGATGGCCTGATGGTTAGCATCTCCGTTCAGCAGTCAAAGCAGCGTGAGCTCGATTCTCGGTGGAGACAACAAAGCAACGTGGGAAAGTGTCATTTAAACCAAAGCTGTAATTAGACGCTGGGAAGCATAAGTAAGCGATGGCATAATGGTTATACAGTAGACACCTGGGTTGAGTGTTGTTGAGAGTTTGCCCTGCCCAAGGCGAATTGATAATGAATTCGACTTGGCCCTGCCTGTGTCCTAGGCTGCTAAGCCAATGCTGGATAAACTGTTTATTTTCCCAGTTGCTTATGGTCTCCTTTACGTGGGCCTTCGTGAGTCCACAAAAGGGTTCCGGACCATAAAATGCTGTTAGACCACCATATTTTGCCAGGTGATCTGCTTTTTCGTTGCAGTCATGCCCTTCATGCCCTGAGACACAACCTAATAAAACTTTGTTTTGGGCTCCCAGATCATTAAGGACTACGACGCACTCATCAAGAAGCTTCGAAGTTATAGGTAAGACTGCAAGGCACGTAGGGCGGCCTGACTGTCCGACATCTTCGGAGGCATTCTCTGCCAGATAATTCTATTGCATGGATTTCCGCTTGAAAGATAGTGGGGTAGTTACCCATCGGCACCGTATACCAAATCTCCGAATCGGATTCAGCATAAGGATTCCCTGTGGCCCAGAGCACTCGATCTACGATAGAAACTTAAAAGTTTCGCATGATCATGAGCGTACGAGTTATTGAATCACTTACTTGCAATATAGGATTATTTACGAATTTCTTCACAATCTTTATATGTCCTGTCTTAATGTAGCAAGTGTGGCCTCCTTTTCTATCAGAATAGGGAAAGGAGGTATTCCCACAAGGGCACTTAACGCAACGGCAGGGCACGTTCTCATTGCACCTGTTAACCGACACACACTAGCCAATTCAGCTTACCTAACTTAGTGGCCGCTGTTCTTTGAGCAGTCTTAGGCCACCAGACTAGAGAAGCGTCACATACGCATTGGCTTCACAACTGTCTTAAACGACCAGTACGTCAGTTTGGGAGACAGCCCCCATGTTATGCCATTAAGTCTAGTGCAGGCGAAAACGGCCCTCGTTGTATATTTATGGTAGCCTCCAAATGAGCATGCCATGTGAGGGTTTTATCCAATGTTACTCCTAGGTATTTTGCTTCATCGAAAAACCTATGCGGCTGCCTCATTTATTCGCCTCGTGAAAGGCACCAAGACTGTTTTTTTGGGTTGATAGATAACCCTTTGTTAACACACCATCTTTCTATGATGCGCAGGGCTTGTTGCATGCTATCGGATATTGTTTCTTCATTCATTCCTGTTACAGACTACTAAGTCATCCGCATATCCCTGTACGTCAAAGCCATTGCCCTTCAAAAGATTAAGAATTTCGCCCATGGCTAGGGTCCACAGTAGAGGATGGCAACCTCTTGTGGCCACGATTGAGCCAGCACTCCCTCCTAGCTCAAAGCGGATTTTTCTTTGCTTTATCATGGCCAGGACCCAGCAAGTGATCATTGGGCTTACGTCCTTGCTAATCATCAATGTCATGATACGTCGTATTATCGAAAGCGCCTGATATATCGATAAATGCACACAGGGCTATGTTTTTAGACTCTATGACTAAACGGAGGAACAGAGCGCCAGTTGGCTCAACAAAGAGCCGGCTAAACATGTTAGACGGCCAAAATCGCCTAGGCGGTTAAAGTAGTAAATTTTAATTTAGTTATAATTTTGAATACTAATTTTTCAAAGATTTTATTTTGTAATTCGTTAAATTAACCACGATTCTGACCTTTGAGTTTTAATAGCAACCTTTAAAAATTCATTATCGAAAATCAAAAATTTTAAAATCACGTAGATTTCCATATAAAATTGAATTATAAATTGTTTAAACGAAAACATGAATTGAATCTCTAGTGAGGGTGTTCTAATATACGTTTGTAATCATACATTTTACAACGACGTAGCAAGACATGAATTATTATTTTCTACTTAAATATCTTCAGTAGTCCGTCTTTTCCGTTTTTTTGTTTTTGAGCCGGGATATAGCTATCTTCACTTCATCATAGTCAGGTGGTAGGACGGCATTTTCATAGTAAGGGGTATCGGGTTCGACGTCGCAATTTAGAATTGGCGAGAATATACATCGATGGCTCGAAATAAGAAGGCATAGTTTATTTATGGTTTATAAAAAGGACCCGTACCTGGAGCTCTCCTTCAACCTACCTGATAATTCCAGCATTCGTTGACACCGCGGGTTGGATAAGTAAACGTATTATCGGGCAGGATATTTTTATTTTCCGCGACAGGCCAGCGGCCGTCAAAGCCTTTGCATCTTAATCATTGAACTCTAAACTGACTCTCAGCTGTCGTCGATCTCTTCAAGAGATGGCCCAACCGCATGAACCTCACATGGATCCCAAGGAGGATTAGACCAAGCATGTATGTCAGGATAAAGAAGAAGAAAAGGTGGAGCACATAATCTGCAACTGTCAGGTTTAAGACGCAGGAGAAGGCGTTCGTCTTCCGGGATAGCCCACTCCATGCCGCGGACCTGGACGTAAGGAACTTACTGGCCTTCGCCAAGTTATCTAAATTATTCGACGAAGAGTAGCGATGTCGATTGTATGTAAAAAAGAAATTATTTTTCATATAGCTGAATCCCGGGACTGGTTTTCCTAGTGTTGGTGTTATCACAACGGGCCTTTTAAAACTGGCTTCTGCGGCACCTTACCTAACCTAGAGTTTACTTATTCAGTAAAAGCTAACACCTGATATTTTCAGCTTTTGTTTTACAGAGTAACTGGCTCATCATTACAATTTCCGCGCCTGAAAACCACAATTAACATAATATCGATTGGATGCTTACTTTGTGCTTTTCTTTTTTTATTTGCCCTGTCGTTCTTTTTGGAAGGTAAGAGTTGAAATTAATTTGCTGATTGTTTTTTTTTATATCTGCACTGCAAACTGTTTTTAAATTTTCCATTGTTAAGCGGGCTCATCACCTGCCAAGAAATGCTCAAGAAATTAACGAGAATATATGCCTGCTCAAGAAAATCTGACGTTTACAAAATTTTCCAATTTATTACAAATAACTATTGCTATTAGAAAGATTCATGAGCACGAGCTCTAGTGATAATTCAAAGGCCGTAATTACTATAATAAAATTGTATAAAACATGTGTAACATGTATACTTCATGTATACAAACATGTATACTTCACCTTTGCCGTGAACCTGCACGTTTGGCTCAAGAAATATATATTTATTTCTTGAGGTAAACCGGCGTTGCCAACCATCGAAACATTTATATCGGTGTAATTTATTAAAAAAATATCTTCTTTTTTTTTTAAATAACCAACATTTGGCGTTCCCGCGCGGACAGTGTTAAAGAATATCAAATTTGATGGAATTCGTTTTAACGAAAATGAGATTTTTATAGGGAAGGCGCTGATTATTAAATATTTGGTAAAATCGATGCATTTGGTGCAGTGTAGATAAAGTCGAAATCAAATGAACTCCTTATATTTTCAGGTTATCCTCTTTGGCATACGCTGGCTTATTACCACATCATTATGACTATTAATATGAATTGCTCATTATGGTATATCAATTCGTGGGCAATTAAAATGGCATCCACATCCCTAACAGCTTGTTTTAAGGAGGTTATTGTAATTTTAAACTTAAGCGAAATATCATTTTATCATTCATTTGACTGCATTGCGTTTTTCCACTTAACAAATTTTGGAATCCGTTTATTGCTTATTGAGGACGTATTCTTCAATTTTCTTACTATTTCGATAGAAAGGAAATGTCCCCCTTTCTGGCTTAAAAACTAAATATTCTTACACGATATGGCTGAAACACCGAAAAAAACCTACCAAAATAATTTTCTAGGCAAACAATAGAGCATTTATTAAAATAGTTAGGCAATTCACAAGATCTCGACTCTTGAGCGCAAAGTAATCGATAACGCATATCAAAAAAAGGCAGAGTTGAGCAATTTGAAAGTACTAAAATTACTTTTCCTACAAATACAAACGACAGAATTGATTGTAGTGAAATTGTTTTTTTATAGCTTTTACAGTTACTAAGAAAATGAAATATATTGTGCAAAAACCAAGCACATGAAGTAAATTTCGGTTTTTCTTTTGTTGAAATATGTTTTAAATCGTTTGTAGTTTTTTATCCGAAACAAATTTTGTTTTGCTCCAAAGGTTTCGGAGTAATCGATAACGCAAGTCAAAAAAGGTAGAATTCAGCAATTTGAAAGCACTAAAATTACTTTTCCTACAACTACAAACGACAGAATTGATTGTAGTCAAATTTTTTTTGTAGCTTTTACAGTTACTCCGAAAATGAAATATATTGTGCAGAAACCAACCAAATGAAGTAAATAGCGTTTTTTTTTGTATAAATATGTTTTAAATCGTTTGAAGTTTTTTATCCGAAAAAACACTTTTTTTCTTAAAAGGTTTCGGAGTAATCGATAACGCAAGTGAAAAAAGGCAGAATTCAGCAATTTGAAATCAGTAAATGTATTTTTCCTACAACTACAGACGACAGAATTGATTGCAGTAAACTTTTTTTTTTGTACCTTTTATAGTTACTCCGAAAATACAATATATTGTACAGAAACCAAGCAATTGAAGTACATTTTTTTTTTTTTTTTTGTTGAAATATGTTTTAAATCGTTTGTAGTTTTTATCCGAAAAAAAAACATTTTTTTCCCCCAAAGGTTTCGGAGTAATCGATAACGCTTGTGAAAAAAGGCAGAATTCAGCAATTTGAAATCACTAAAAGTACTTTTCCTACAACTACAAACGACAAAATTGATTGTAGTGAAATTTTTTTTCTAGCTTTTATAGTTACTCCGAAAATACAATACATTGGCATAAACCAAGCAACTGAAGTAAAATCGGTTTTTTTTGTTTAATTATGTTTTAAATCGTGTGTATTTTTTTATCCGAAAAAACACTTTTTTTTCTCCAATAGTTTCGGAGTGATCGTAACGCATGTCAAAAGAAGGCAGAATTCAGCAATTTGAAAGCACTAAAGGTACTTTTCCTACAACTACAAACGACAAAATTGATTGTAATGCAATTTGCTTCATTTCCTTTTTTTTTGCATAGTATATTGTATTTTCGGAGTAACTATAAAAGCTACAAAATAAAAAAAATTCACAATAATAAACTACACACGATTAAAAACTACAAACGATTTAAAACATTTTTAAAGTGTTTTTTCGAATAAAAAACTACAAACCATTTAAAACATATTTCAACAAAAAAAACACACATTCGCTTGGTTTCTGCACAATATATTATAATTTCAGAGTAACTATAAAAGCTACAAAAAAATTGCACTACAATCAATTTTGTCGTTTGTAGTTGTAAGAAAAGTACTTTTAGTGATTTCAAATTGCTGAATTCTGCCTTTTTTTAACATGCGTTATCGATTACTCCGATTTTTCGGATAAAAAACTACAAACGATTTAAAACATATTTCAACAAAAAATATACTTCATGTGCTTGGTTTCTGCACAATATATTGCATTTTCGGAGTAACTATAAAAGCTACAAAAAGAAATTTTACTACAATCAATTCTGTCGTTTGTAGTTGTAGGAAAAGTACTTTTAGTGCTTTCAAATTGCTGAATTTTGTTTTTTTTACTTGCGTTATCGATTACTCCGAAACCTTTGGAGCAAAAAAAATTATTTATTTTCGGAGAAAAAACTACAAACGCTTTAAAACATATTTCATTTCCTTATTTTCTGCATAATATATTGTATTTTCGGAGTAACTATAAAAGCTACAAAAAAAATTTCACTACAATCAATTTTGTCGTTTGTAGTTGTAGGAAAAGTAATTTTAGTGCTTTTAAATTTCTGAATTCTGCCTTATTTTGACATGCGTTATCGATTATCCGAAACCTTTGGGGCAACAAAAAATGAATTTCACTACAATCAATATCAACGTTCACAAAAATGCAAAAAAAGTTTGAATTTTTTCAAAGCGGGTTCCAGAGTGATATGCAATAGGCGATATCTCCGAAACCGTTGGAGCAAAAAAATGAATTTCACTTCAATCAATCGTTTGTAGTTGTAGGAAAAGTACTTTTAGTGCTTTCAAATAGCTGAATTTTGCTTTTTTTTACTTGCGTTATCGATTACTCCGAAACCTTTGGAGCAAAAAAAAAAAATTGGTTCGGATAAAAACTACAAACGATTCAACATAATTCAACAAAAAAAAACCGAAATTTACTTCATTTGCTTGGTTTCTGCACAATATATTGTATTTTCGGAGTAACTATAAAAGCTACAAAAAAATTTCACTACAATCAATTTTGTCGTTTGTAGTTGTAGGAAAAGTACTTTTAGTGCTTTCAAATTGCTGAATTCTGACTTTTTTTGTCATGCGTTATCGATTACTCCGAAACCTTTGGAGCAAAAAAATGTTTTTTTTTTTTTGAATAAAAAACTACAAACGCTTTAAAACATATTTCAACAAAAAAAAACCGAAATTTACTTCATTTGCTTGGTTTCTGCACAATATATTGTATTTTCGGAGTAACTATAAAAGCTACAAAAAAATTTCACTACAATCAATTTTGTCGTTTGTAGTTGTAGGAAAAGTACTTTTAGTGCTTTCAAATTGCGAATTCTGCCTTTTTTTGTCATGCGTTATCGATTACTCCGAAACCTTGAAACCTTTGTAGCAAAAAAATTTTTTTTTTTTTTCGAATAAAAAACTACAAACGCTTTAAAACATATTTCAACAAAAAAAAACCGAAATTTACTTCATTTGCTTGGTTTCTGCACAATATATTGTATTTTCGGAGTAACTATAAAAGCTACAAAAAAATTTCACTACAATCAATTTTGTCGTTTGTAGTTGTAAGAAAAGTACTTTTAGTGCTTTCAAATTGCGAATTCTGCCTTTTTTTGTCATGCGTTATCGATTACTCCGAAACCTTGAAACCTTTGGAGCAAACATTTTTTTTTTTTTTTCGAATAAAAAACTACAAACGCTTTAAAACATATTTCAACAAAAAAAAACCGAAATTTACTTCATTCGCTTGGTTTCTGCACAATATATTGTATTTTCGGAGTAACTATAAAAGCTACAACAAAAAATTTGACTACAATCAATTCTGTCGTTTGTAATTGTAGGAAAAGTAATTTTAGAGCTTTCAAATTGCTGAATTCTGCCTTTTTTTGACATGCGTTACTCCGAAACCTTTGGGGCAAAAAAAAATGAATTTCACTACAATCAATGGAACAAACAAAAATTTTTTTTCGGATAAAAAATTACAAACGATTTAAAACATATTTCAACAAAAAAAAAAATTAAATTTACTTCATGTGCTTGGTTTCTGCACAATATATGGCATTTTCGGAGTAACTATAAAATCTACAAAAAAAAATTTGGCTACAATCAATTCTGTCGTTTGTAATTGTAGGAAAAGTAATTTTAGAGCTTTGAAATTGCTGAACTCTGCCTATTTTTTATAAGCGTTATCGATTACTCCGAAACCTTTGGGGCAAAAAAAAAAGAATTTCACTACAATCAATCTCAACGTTTGTCGTTCACAAAAATGCAGAAACCCTTGAACAAAAAAAAATTATTTTCGGTTAAAAAACTACAAACGATTTAAAACATATTTCAACAAAAAAAATTTTCCTCATGTGCTTGGTTTCTGCACAATATATGGCATTTTCGGAGTAACTATAAAAGCTACAAAAAAAAATTTGACTACAATCAATTCTGTCGTTTGTAATTGTAGGAAAAGTAATTTTAGAGCTTTCAAATTGCTGAACTCTGCGTTTTTTTGATAAGCGTTATCGATTACTCCTTTGGGGCAAAAAAAATGAATTTCACTACAACGTTTGTAGTTCACAAAAATGCAGAAACCCTTGAAACAAAAAAAAAAAATTTTTTCGGATAAAAAACTACAAACGATTTAAAACACATTTCAACAAAAAAAAAACCAAATTTACTTCATGTGCTGGGTTTCTGCACAATATATGGCATTTTCGGAGTAACTACAAAAGCTACAAAAAAAAATTGCACTACAATCAATTTTGTCGTTTGTAATTGTAGGAAAAGTACTTTTAGTGATTTCAAATTGCTGAATTCGGCCTTTTTTTAACATATCTTATCGATTACTTCGAAACCTTTGGAGAAAAAAGTGTTTTTTCGGATAAAAAACTACAAACGATTTAAAACATATTTCAACAAAAAAAAACCGAAATTTACTTCATTTTCTTGGTTTCTGCACAATATATTATAATCTCAGAGTAACTATAAAAGCTACAAAAAAAATTGCACTACAATCAATTTTGTCGTTTGTAGTTGTAGGAAAAGTACTTTTAGTGCTTTCAAATTGCTGAATTCTGCCTTTTTCTGACATGCGTTACTCCGAAACATTTGGGGCAAAAAAAATGAATTTCACTACAATCAATCTCAACGTTTGTAGTTCTCAAAAATGCAGAAACCCTTGGAACAAATAAAAATTTTTTTTTCGGATAAAAACTACAAACGATTTAAAACATATTTCTACAAAAAAAAAAATTAAATTTACTTCATGTGCTTGGTTTCTGTACAATATATGGCATTTTGGGAGTAAACTATAAAAGCTACAAAAAAAAATTTGACTACAATCAATTCTGTCGTTTGTAATTGTAGGAAAAGTAATTTTAGAGCTTTCAAATTGCTGGACTCTGCCTTTTTTTATAAGCGTTATCGATTACTCCGAAACCTTTGGGGCAAAAAAAATGAATTTCACTACAATCAATCTCAACGTTTGTAGTTCACAAAAATGCAGAAACCCTGGAACAAAAGAAAATTTTTTTCGGTTAAAAAACTACAAACGATTTAAAACATATTTCAACAAAAAAAAAATCGAAATTTACCCATGTGCTTGGTTTCGGCAAATATATGGCATTTTCGGAGTAACTACAAAAGCTACAAAAAAAATTTGACTACAATCAATTCTGTCGTTTGTAGTTGCAGGAAAAGTACTTTTAGTGCTTTCAAATTCCATCAGTTTTATCATGATCTGTTGTATAAGTTTTTTCCTTCGTTTGGTCCATTAAATTCCCACGAGTGTAGGGGAAGGTTGGTCAGCTGGGACATAGCCCCTGATATCCCAGTAAGACTGATTACATACAACCAGAGGGCGCCAGGCCAGAAATGGCCTGGTCATATCGATTACTCCGAAACCTTTGGAGCAAAAAAAAATAAAATGTTTTTCGGATAAAAACTACAAACGATTTAAAGTAACTATAACTATTCAGAGTAACTATAAAAGCTACAAAAAAAATTGCACTACAATCAATTTTGTCGTTTGTAGTTGTAGGAAAAGTACTTTTAGTGATTTCAAATTGCTGAATTCTGCCTTTTTTTGTCATGCGTTATCGATTACTCCGAAACCGTTGGAGAAAAAAAGTGTTTTAAGGATAAAAAACTACAAACGATTTAAAACATATTTCAACAAAAAAAAACCGAAATATACTTCAGTATCAGCAATCATGGACGCCGCGGCTTGGATAGGCCAACACACTATCAGACAGGACATTTTTATATTCAGCGACAGCCAGGCGGCCATCAAATCCCTTGGCTCTTACTCGTTCAACTCTGAACTGACGCTCAGCTGTCGTCGATCTCTACAAGAGATGGCCCAACAGAATCGCGTTAACCTCACATGGGTCCCGGGGCATAGGGACATTGAGGGAAATTGTAGGGCAGACGAACTTGCGAGGCAGGGCACTACCAAGCAGGTTCTTCGCGATAAAGAGCGCTTAGGTATGCCGTTTGCCACATGCAAGCTTATGCTGAAGGAATACACACTACGCCAAGCCAACGAAAGATGGCTGCAATCTCCAGGATGCCGGATATCCAAAGAAACCTGGCCGAAATGGGATCATAAAAGATCAAGACAAATTTATGCCCTAAGGAGAAGAGAAATCTCCATATTAATAGGCGTATTAACTGGGCACGCAGAAAGAGTTTTAAGGATGATGAGGAGGAGGAAACGGTGGAGCACCTCATCTGCAATTGCCCGGCTTTAAATGGCGCGAGAATGCGCTTTTTTGGAGTTCCCTTCCTGGTCAGCCTACGCCAGGTCACGGAGCTGGACATAAAGGACCTGATGGCCTTCATCAAGTCATCTAAATGGTTCGAGGAGGAGTAACGGTGTCGGTATAGGAAAGTCAGTCCCGGGATTCTGCTATGTGGAGAATTCCGTTAATACCGGAACGGAATTTCCTAGTGTTGGTGGTATCACAACGGGCCTTTTAATACTGGCCTAGGTGTGCCTCTGCGGCAGCCACTTGAACCTAACCATAGTTACTCCGAAAATACAATATATTGTGCAGAAACCAAGCAAATGAAGTAAATTTCTGTTTTTTTTTGTTGAAATATGTTTTAAATCGTTTGTAGTTTTTTATTCGAAAAAAAAAAACATTTTTTTGCTCCAAAGGTTTCGGAGAAATCGATAACGCTTGTTAAAAAAGGCAGAATTCAGCAATATGAAACACTAAAAGTACTTTTCCAACAACTACAAACGACAAAACTGATTGTAGTGAAATTTTTTTTGTAGCTTTTATAGTTACTCCGAAAATACAATATATTGTGTAGAAAACAAGCAAATGAAGTAAATATCGGGTTTTTTTGTTGAAATATGTTTTAAATCGTTTGTAGTTTTTTATTCGAAAAAAAAAAAACATTTTTTTGCTCCAAAGGTTTCGGAGTAATCGATAACGCATGTCAAAAAATCCAGAATTCAGCAATTTGAAAGCACTAAAAGTATTTTTCCTACAACTACAAACGATTGATTGAAGTGA
Source organism: Campiglossa producta (assembly GCA_964058755.1). NCBI lineage: Eukaryota > Metazoa > Arthropoda > Insecta > Diptera > Tephritidae > Campiglossa > Campiglossa producta. Next base: position 86,294,048 of record CAXKVI010000001.1, on the reverse strand, counting down.
AATTCATTTTTTTTGCTCCAAAGGTTTCGGAGATATCTCCTAATGCATATCACTCTGGAACCCGATTTGAAAAAATTCAACTTTTTTTTGCATTTTTGTGAACGTTTCTATTGATGGTAGTGAAATTCATTTTTTTTTTGCCCCAAAGGTTTCGAAGTAATCGATAACGCATGTCAAAAAAAGGCAGAATTCAGCAATTTGAACGAACTAAAATTACTTTTCCTACAACTCATCATCATCATTTATAGGCGCTTAACCGCCTAAGCGATATTGGCCGTTGCATATCAAAGCACGCCAGTCATTCCTTTTTAGCGATAACTGACGCCATTTGGAAACCCCAAGGGAGTTCAAGTCATCCTCCACCTGTTGTTTCCATCTCAGTCGAGGCCTCCCCCTTCCTCTGCTGCCGAATTCAGGCGACGATAGGAAAACCTTCTGTGCTGGAGCTTCTTTGTCCATTCGCATAACATGGCCCAGCCAGCGGAGTCTTTGGGCTTTAATTCGCTGGACTATGGTCAGATCTGCGTAGAGCTCGTACAGCTCATCGTTAAATTTCTTTCGATACTCGCCGTTGGCATCAAGGGAAGGACCATAAATCTTCCGGAGAACTTTTCTCTCAAAAACTCCAAGGGCCATCTCATCTTCTCTTGACATTGTCCATGAATCTGAGCCATACATCAGGACAGGTATGATGAGAGACTTATAGAGCGTGATCTTTGTTCTTCGAGAGAGGACTTTACTTCTCAATTGCCTACTCAGTCCAAAGTAGCACTAGTTGGCAAGAGTGATTCCGCTGGATTTCTAGACTGATATTATTTTCGGTGTTGATACTGGTTCCCAAATAGACGAAGTCCCTCACAGTTTCAAATTTGTAACTATCAACAGTGATGACAGCAAATACTTCGTCTTGTCGTCTTTCACGGCAAGACCTACTTTTTTCGCTTCCTTATCCGGTCCAGAGAAGGCAGCGCTTACGGCGCGGTTGTTAAGGCCAATGATATCAATATCATCGGCATACGCCAGCAATTGCACGCTCTTGTAAAAGATTGAAACCAAACGAGTGAAGTAAATTTCGTGTAAATGGTTTGTAGTTTTTTATCCGAAAAAACTCTTTAAAAATGTTTTAAATCGTTTGTAGTTTTTTATTGTTTGTAGCATGGTAGAAGAATATACAGGTAGTTTACTTCTTCTTCTTGGCCGCCATTGCCCTCATTTGACATAAACCGTGTTAGTGACGTTTCCTTTTGAAAATGAGCTACCGTATTTTCATACCAAAACGGAACCGATTTAAACTTCAAACGGAAAAAATGTTGAAGTTTTTTGAAATAATTTATTAAATTTCACAATGTAGTGTGTACATATGTAGAAAAAATATTTTTCTAAAATAAAGCGAAGGTAAGTAAAATACAAGTCTAGTTTTTGCATTTTGACTAATAACGCATTTATTTATTTTCATACATAGATGAGCTGCATATTTAGAAGCTACAAAATTTCAAGGTTTAGAGCGAGATCCAGATCCTAAAAGCGTCTCTTATTTTATAATGGATATTCTTCCCCGAATCTAGAAAGAATGTAAGCTGTACCTATGACAAGGGCCTAGGAATCGGGGTCAAAGTCGCCAAAAAATGACCCTAACTTCACTTATTTTATAATGGATGATTTTCCCATATTTGACGTAGATTACTACGCCGCGTCAGTATCAAGTGTTGTTAGACCCGTACCAGTGACAAGGCTCCAGCCAGACATCCACAGTTCGCTGATTTTCCTATGGAAATTTATTCTGTTTGACCAATTTCACGTATTTGGGCCACTTTGGCTGCTTCTAACTACCCAATATTTTCCCATTTTTTGTAGAATACTACCCTCAAGTAGTATCAGGCATTTTTAGACTTCGTCCTATGGCAAATACTTCAGCCAGACACCTCAAAACTCGGGAAATTTCACTACTTTTCACTGCGCTTTCACATGTTTAAGCGGGTTTGACAAATTTTGGCTACTTTTAAATAGCAGATCTTCACACATGTGTCGTAAAATGCTATCCTTAAGTAGAATCAAGCATTGGAAAAAACTTCAGCCAGACACCTCAAGATTCGGGAACTTTTATTTTCCTATTAACCTAGGCCATACAACCTAATCTCGTGACTTGGGCACTCAGTGCCCAGTAATGTATTTTGTATGAAAATGTAAGCTTTTTAAGAGGTTTTCTTTATAAAAATGCAAATATTTCGTTTAGTTGTTTATATAATTCAATGAAACATATTTATTTTGTTATATACAGATATTTTTTAATATATAAAAGTAAAAATCCAATAAAGTTCAACTTTTGGACCTCTCAAACGGGTAAAGTTCTCCGCTGTCTTTTTGATGAACTTTGATTTGCTGTTGACGTTGTTGGAATATTGTCCTCGTCCTCATCAATATCTGAGTCCGTATCAGCATCGGCGTTGTATTTTTGGAAGTAGCACTTTTCGCAAGTCCTTATATAATGTTTCGTCCAGGTCGGAGTAAGACAATGGTCGCAAACTGCCGTTGTTTTGTTGTCGACTTTAGCAGTTCTGCAGGTTTCACATCGTCGTTTCAAAGCGTTTACCTGGGAAAAAATGAATTTCACTACAACGTTGATATTGACGTTTGTAGTTCACAAAAATGCAAAAAAAGTTTGAATTTTTTCAAAGCGGGTTCCAAGTGATATGAATTAGGCGATATCTCCGAAACCTTTGGAGCAAAAAAAATGAATTTCACTTCAATCAATCGTTTGTAGTTGTAGGACAAGTACTTTTAGTGCTTTCAAATTGCTGAATTCTGCCTTTTTTGTCATGCGTTATCGATTACTCCGAAACCTTTGGAGCAAAAAAATGTTTTTTTTTTTTCGAATAAAAAACTACACACGCTTTAAAACATATTTCAACAAAAAAAAAACCGAAATTTACTTCATTTGCTTGGTTTCTGCATTATATATTGTATTTTCGGAGTATCTATAAAAGCTACAAAAAAAAAAAAAAGTTTCACTAATAATAAACTACAAACGATAAAAAACTACAAACGATTTAAAACATTTTTAAAGTGTTTTTCGGATAAAAAACTACAAACCATTTAAAACATATTTCAACAAAAAAAAAAAACACGAAATTTTCTTCATTCGCTTTGTTTCTGCACACTATATTGTATTTTCGGTGTAACTATAAAAGCTACAAAAAAAATTTCACTACAATCAATTTTTTCGTTTGCGTTATCGATTACTCCGAAACCTTTGGAGCAAAAAAATGTTTTTTTTTTTTGAATAAAAAACTACAAACCAATTTCAACAAAAAAACCGATATTTATTCATTTGCTTGTTTTCCGCACAATATATTGTATTTTCGGAGTAACTATAAAAGCTACAACAAAAATTTCACTACAATCAATTTTGTCGTTTGTAATTGTAGGAAAAGTAATTTTAGAGCTTTCAAATTGCTGAACTCTGCCTTTTTTTAACATGCGTTATCGATTACTCCGAAGTCTTTGGAGCAAAAAAAAAATTTTTCAAGGATAAAAAACTACAAACGATTTAAAACATATTTCAACAAAGAAAAACCGAAATTTACTTCATTTTCTTGGTTTCTGCACACTATATTGTATTTTCGGTGTAACTATAAAAGCTACAAAAAAAATTTCACTACAATCAATTTTTTCGTTTGTAGTTGTAGGAAAAGTACTTTTAGTGCTTTCAAATTGCTGAATTCTGCCTTTTTTTGACATGCGTTATCGTTTACTCCGAAACCGTTGGAGCAAAAAAATGTTTTTTTTTTCGAATAAAAAACTCGTTTTAAAACATATTTCAACAAAAAAAAATGAAATTTACTTCATTTTCTTGGTTTCTGCACAATATATTATAATTTCAGAGTAACAATAAAAGCTACAAAAAAAATTTCACTTAAAATATATTTCAACAAAAAAAAACCAAATTTGCTTCATTTCCTTATTTTCTGCATAATATATTGTATTTGCGGTGTAACTATAAAAGCTACAAAAATAAATTTCACAATAATAAACTACAAACGATAAAAAACTACAAACGATTTAAAACATTTTTCAAGTGTTTTTTCGGATAAAAAACTACAAACCATTTAAAACATATTTCAACAAAAAAAAACACGAAATTTACTTCATTCGCTTGGTTTCTGCACACTATATAGTATTTTCGGTGTAACTATAAAAGCTACAAAAAAAATTTCACTACAAGTAAGGCCAATGATATCAATATCATCGGCATACGCCAGCAATTGCACGCTCTTGTAAAAGATTGAAACCAAACGAGTGAAGTAAATTTCGTGTAAATGGTTTGTAGTTTTTTATCCGAAAAAACTCTTTAAAAATGTTTTAAATCGTTTGTAGTTTTTTATTGTTTGTAGCATGGTAGAAGAATATACAGGTAGTTTACTTCTTCTTCTTGGCCGCCATTGCCCTCATTTGACATAAACCGTGTTAGTGACGTTTCCTTTTGAAAATGAGCTACCGTATTTTCATACCAAAACGGAACCGATTTAAACTTCAAACGGAAAAAATGTTGAAGTTTTTTGAAATAATTTATTAAATTTCACAATGTAGTGTGTACATATGTAGAAAAAATATTTTTCTAAAATAAAGCGAAGGTAAGTAAAATACAAGTCTAGTTTTTGCATTTTGACTAATAACGCATTTATTTATTTTCATACATAGATGAGCTGCATATTTAGAAGCTACAAAATTTCAAGGTTTAGAGCGAGATCCAGATCCTAAAAGCGTCTCTTATTTTATAATGGATATTCTTCCCCGAATCTAGAAAGAATGTAAGCTGTACCTATGACAAGGGCCTAGGAATCGGGGTCAAAGTCGCCAAAAAATGACCCTAACTTCACTTATTTTATAATGGATGATTTTCCCATATTTGACGTAGATTACTACGCCGCGTCAGTATCAAGTGTTGTTAGACCCGTACCAGTGACAAGGCTCCAGCCAGACATCCACAGTTCGCTGATTTTCCTATGGAAATTTATTCTGTTTGACCAATTTCACGTATTTGGGCCACTTTGGCTGCTTCTAACTACCCAATATTTTCCCATTTTTTGTAGAATACTACCCTCAAGTAGTATCAGGCATTTTTAGACTTCGTCCTATGGCAAATACTTCAGCCAGACACCTCAAAACTCGGGAAATTTCACTACTTTTCACTGCGCTTTCACATGTTTAAGCGGGTTTGACAAATTTTGGCTACTTTTAAATAGCAGATCTTCACACATGTGTCGTAAAATGCTATCCTTAAGTAGAATCAAGCATTGGAAAAAACTTCAGCCAGACACCTCAAGATTCGGGAACTTTTATTTTCCTATTAACCTAGGCCATACAACCTAATCTCGTGACTTGGGCACTCAGTGCCCAGTAATGTATTTTGTATGAAAATGTAAGCTTTTTAAGAGGTTTTCTTTATAAAAATGCAAATATTTCGTTTAGTTGTTTATATAATTCAATGAAACATATTTATTTTGTTATATACAGATATTTTTTTATATATAAAAGTAAAAATCCAATAAAGTTCAACTTTTGGACCTCTCAAACGGGTAAAGTTCTCCGCTGTCTTTTTGATGAACTTTGATTTGCTGTTGACGTTGTTGGAATATTGTCCTCGTCCTCATCAATATCTGAGTCCGTATCAGCATCGGCGTTGTATTTTTGGAAGTAGCACTTTTCGCAAGTCCTTATATAATGTTTCGTCCAGGTCGGAGTAAGACAATGGTCGCAAACTGCCGTTGTTTTGTTGTCGACTTTAGCAGTTCTGCAGGTTTCACATCGTCGTTTCAAAGCGTTTACCTGGGAAAAAATGAATTTCACTACAACGTTGATATTGACGTTTGTAGTTCACAAAAATGCAAAAAAAGTTTGAATTTTTTCAAAGCGGGTTCCAAGTGATATGAATTAGGCGATATCTCCGAAACCTTTGGAGCAAAAAAAATGAATTTCACTTCAATCAATCGTTTGTAGTTGTAGGACAAGTACTTTTAGTGCTTTTAAATTGCTGAATTCTGCCTTTTTTGTCATGCGTTATCGATTACTCCGAAACCTTTGGAGCAAAAAAATGTTTTTTTTTTTTCGAATAAAAAACTACACACGCTTTAAAACATATTTCAACAAAAAAAAAACCGAAATTTACTTCATTTGCTTGGTTTCTGCATTATATATTGTATTTTCGGAGTATCTATAAAAGCTACAAAAAAAAAAAAAAGTTTCACTAATAATAAACTACAAACGATAAAAAACTACAAACGATTTAAAACATTTTTAAAGTGTTTTTCGGATAAAAAACTACAAACCATTTAAAACATATTTCAACAAAAAAAAAAAACACGAAATTTTCTTCATTCGCTTTGTTTCTGCACACTATATTGTATTTTCGGTGTAACTATAAAAGCTACAAAAAAAATTTCACTACAATCAATTTTTTCGTTTGCGTTATCGATTACTCCGAAACCTTTGGAGCAAAAAAATGTTTTTTTTTTTTGAATAAAAAACTACAAACCAATTTCAACAAAAAAACCGATATTTATTCATTTGCTTGTTTTCCGCACAATATATTGTATTTTCGGAGTAACTATAAAAGCTACAACAAAAATTTCACTACAATCAATTTTGTCGTTTGTAATTGTAGGAAAAGTAATTTTAGAGCTTTCAAATTGCTGAACTCTGCCTTTTTTTAACATGCGTTATCGATTACTCCGAAGTCTTTGGAGCAAAAAAAAAATTTTTCAAGGATAAAAAACTACAAACGATTTAAAACATATTTCAACAAAGAAAAACCGAAATTTACTTCATTTTCTTGGTTTCTGCACACTATATTGTATTTTCGGTGTAACTATAAAAGCTACAAAAAAAATTTCACTACAATCAATTTTTTCGTTTGTAGTTGTAGGAAAAGTACTTTTAGTGCTTTCAAATTGCTGAATTCTGCCTTTTTTTGACATGCGTTATCGTTTACTCCGAAACCGTTGGAGCAAAAAAATGTTTTTTTTTTCGAATAAAAAACTCGTTTTAAAACATATTTCAACAAAAAAAAATGAAATTTACTTCATTTTCTTGGTTTCTGCACAATATATTATAATTTCAGAGTAACAATAAAAGCTACAAAAAAAATTTCACTTAAAATATATTTCAACAAAAAAAAACCAAATTTGCTTCATTTCCTTATTTTCTGCATAATATATTGTATTTGCGGTGTAACTATAAAAGCTACAAAAATAAATTTCACAATAATAAACTACAAACGATAAAAAACTACAAACGATTTAAAACATTTTTCAAGTGTTTTTTCGGATAAAAAACTACAAACCATTTAAAACATATTTCAACAAAAAAAAACACGAAATTTACTTCATTCGCTTGGTTTCTGCACACTATATAGTATTTTCGGTGTAACTATAAAAGCTACAAAAAAAATTTCACTACAATAAATTTTTTCGTTTGTAGTTGTAGGATAAGTACTTTTAGTGCTTTCAAATTGCTGAATTCTGCATTTTTTTGACATGCGTTATCGATTACTCCGAAACCTTTGGAGAAAAAAAATGTTGTTTTTTTTTCGAATAAAAAACTGCAAACGATTTCAACAAAAACAACCGATTTTACTTCATTTGCTTGTTTTCTGCACAATATATTGTATTTTCGGAGTAACTATAAAAGCTACAAAAAAAATTGCACTACAATCAATTTTGTCGTTTGTAGTTGTAGGAAAAGTACTTATAGTGCTTTCAAATTGCTGAATTTTGTTTTTTTTTACTTGCGTTATCGATTACTCCGAAACCTTTGGAGCAAAAAAAATTCTTTTTTTTTCGGAGAAAAAACTACAAACGATTTAAACATATTTCGTTTCCTTCTTTTCTGCATAATATATTGTATTTTCGGAGTAACTATAAAAGCTACAAAAAAAAAAAAATTTCACTAATAATAAACTACAAACGATAAAAAAGTACAAACGATTTAAATATTTTAAAAGTGTTTTTTCGGATAAAAAACTACAAACGATTTAAAACATATTTCAACAAAAAAAGCCGAAATTTACTTCATTTGCTTGGTTTCTGCACAATATATTGTATTTTCGGAGTAACTATAAAAGCTACAAAAAAAATTTCACTACAATCAATTTTGTCGTTTGTAGTTGTAGAAAAGAAATTTTACTGTTTTCAAATTGCTGAATTCTGCCTTATTTTGACATGCGTTATCGATTATTCCGAAACCTTTGGGGCAACAAAAAATGAATTTCACTACAATCAATATCAACGTTCACAAAAATGCAAAAAAAGTTTGAATTTTTTCAAAGCGGGTTCCAGAGTGATATGCAATAGGCGATATCGTTTATAGTTTTTTATCCGAAAAAATTTATTTTTTTTGTTTCAAGGGTTTCTGCATTTTTGTGAACTACAAACGTTGAGATTGATTGTAGTGAAATTCATTTTTTTTGCCCCAAAGGAGTAATCGATAACGCTTATCAAAAAAAGGCAGAGTTCAGCAATTTGAAAGCTCTAAAATTACTTTTCCTACAATTACAAACGACAGAATTGATTGTAGTCAAATTTTTTTTGGAGCTTTTATAGTTACTCCGAAAATGCCATATATTGTGCAGAAACCAACCACATGAAGTAAATTTCGTTTTTTTTGTTGAAGTATGTTTGAAATCGTTTGTAGTTTTTTATCCGAAAAAAAACTTTTTTTTTGTTCCAAGGGTTTCTGCATTTTTGAGAACTACAAACGTTGAGAATGATTGTAGTGAAATTCATTTTTTTTGCCCCAAAGGTTTCGGAGTAACTATAAAAGCTACTACAATCAATTCTGTCGTTTGTAGTTGTAGGAAAAGTACTTTTAGTGCTTTCAAATTGCTAAATTCTTCCTTTTTTTGACATGCGTTATCGATTATTGTATTTTCTGTGTAACTATAAAAGCTACAAAAAAAATTTCACTACAATCAATTTTTTCGTTTGTAGTTGTAGGAAAAGTACTTTTAGTGCTTTCAAATTGCTGAATTCTGCCTTTTTTTGACATGCGTTATCGTTTACTCCGAAACCGTTGGAGCAAAAAAATGTTTTTTTTTTTCGAATAAAAAACTCGTTTTAAAACATATTTCAACAAAAAAAAATGAAATTTACTTCATTTTCTTGGTTTCTGCACAATATATTATAATTTCAGAGTAACAATAAAAGCTACAAAAAAATTTCACTTAAAATATATTTCAACAAAAAAAAACCAAATTTGCTTCATTTCCTTATTTTCTGCATAATATATTGTAAGTACTTTTAGTGCTTTCAAATTGCTGAATTCTGCATTTTTTTGACATGCGTTATCGATTACTCCGAAACCTTTGGAGAAAAAAAATGTTGTTTTTTTTCGAATAAAAAACTGCAAACGATTTCAACAAAAACAACCGATTTTACTTCATTTGCTTGTTTTCTGCACAATATATTGTATTTTCGGAGTAACTATAAAAGCTACAAAAAAAATTTCACTACAATCAATTTTGTCGTTTGTAGTTGTAGGAAAAGTACTTTTAGTGCTTTCAAATTGCTGAATTTTGTTTTTTTTACTTGCGTTATCGATTACTCCGAAACCTTTGGAGCAAAAAAAAATCTTTTTTTTTCGGAGAAAAAACTACAAACGATTTATAACATATTTCAACAAAAAACAACCGAAATTTACTTCATTTTCTTGGTTTCTGCACAATATATTATAATTTCAGAGAAACTATAAAAGCTTTCAAAATGCTGAACTCTGCCTATTTTTTATAAGCGTTATCGATTACTCCGAAACCTTTGGGGCAAAAAAAAAAGAATTTCACTACAATCAATCTCAACGTTTGTCGTTCACAAAAATGCAGAAACCCTTGGAACAAAAAAAAATTTTTTTCGGTTAAAAAACTACAAACGATTTAAAACATATTTCAACAAAAAAAAATGTACCTGTACTACCATCAATTTTGTCGTTGTAGGAAAAGTACTTTTAGAGATTTCAAATTGCTGAATTCTGCCTTTTTTTGACATGCGTCATCGATTACTCCGAAACCTTTGGAGCAAAAAAAAAAATCTTTTAAGGATAAAAAACTACAAACGATTTAAAACATATTTCAACAAAAAAAACCGAAATTGACTTCATTTTCTTGGTTTCTGCACAATATATTATAATTTCAGAGTAACTATAAAAGCTTTCAAAATGCTGAACTCTGCCTATTTTTTATAAGCGTTATCGATTACTCCGAAACCTTTGGGGCAAAAAAAAAAGAATTTCACTACAATCAATCTCAACGTTTGTCGTTCACAAAAATGCAGAAACCCTTGGAACAAAAAAAAATTTTTTTCGGTTAAAAAACTACAAACGATTTAAAACATATTTCAACAAAAAAAAATGTACCTCATGTGCTTGGTTTCTGCACAATATATGGCATTTTCGGAGTAACTATAAAAGCTACAAAAAAAATTTGAGTACCATCAATTCTGTCGTTTGTAGTTGTAGGAAAAGTACTTTTAGTGCTTTCAAATTGCTGAATTCTGCATTTTTTTGACATGCGTTATCGATTACTCCGAAACCTTTGGAGCAAAAAAAATAAAATGTTTTTCGGATAAAAACTACAAACGATTTAAAGTAACTATAACTATTCAGAGTAACTATAAAAGCTACAAAAAAAATTGCACTACAATCAATTTTGTCGTTCGAAGTTCTAGGAAAAGTACTTTTAGTGATTTCAAATTGCTGAATTCTGCCTTTTTTTGACATGCGTTATCGATTACTCCGAAACCGTTGGAGAAAAAAAGTGTTTTTTCGGATAAAAAACTACAAACGATTTAAAACATATTTCAACAAAAAATATACTTCATGTGCTTGGTTTCTGCACAATATATTGCATTTTCGGAGTAACTATAAAAGCTACAAAAAAAATTTTACTACAATCAATTCTGTCGTTTGTGGAAAAGTACTTTTAGTGTTTCAAATTTCTGAATTCTGCCTTTTTTTGACGTGCGTCATCGATTACTCCGAAACCTTTGGAGCAAAAAAAAATCTTTTAAGGATAAAAAACTACAAACGATTTAAAACATATTTCTACAAAAAAAAATTAAATTTACTTCATGTGCTTGGTTTCTGCACAATATATGGCATTTTAGGAGTAAACTATAAAAGCTAAAAAAAAAAATTTGACTGCAATCAATTCTGTCGTTTGTAATTGTAGGAAAAGTAATTTTAGAGCTTTCAAATTGCTGAACTCTGCCTTTTTTTTATAAGCGTTATCGATTACTCCGAAACCTTTGGGGCAAAAAAAATGAATTTCACTACAATCAATCTCAACGTTTGTAGTTCACAAAATTGCAGAAACCCTTGGAACAAAAAAAAATTTTTTTCGGTTAAAAAACTACAAACGATTTAAAACATATTTCAACAAAAAAAAAAACGAAATTTACCCATGTGCTTGATTTCTGCAAATATATGGCATTTTCGGAGTAATTACAAAAGCTACAAAAAAAATTTGACTACAATCAATTATGTCGTTTGTAGTTGCAGGAAAAGTACTTTTAGTGCTTTCAAATTGCTGAATTCTGCCTTTTTTTGACATGCGTTATCGATTACTCCGAAACCTTTGGAGCAAAAAAAAAATAAAATGTTTTTCGGATAAAAACTATAAACGATTTAAAGTAACTATGACTATTTAGAGTAACTATAAAAGCTACAAAAAAAATTGCACTACAATCAATTTTGTCGTTTGTAGTTGTAGGAAAAGTACTTTTAGTGATTTCAAATTGCTGAATTCTGCCTTTTTTTGACATGCGTTATCGATTACTCCGAAACCGTTGGAGAAAAAAGTGTTTTTTCGGATAAAAAACTACAAACGATTTAAAACATATTTCAACAAAAAATATACTTCATGTGCTTGGTTTCTGCACAGTATATTGCATTTTCGGAATAACTATAAAAGCTACAAAAAAAAATTTTACTACAATCAATACTTTTAGTGTTTCATATTGCTGAATTCTGCCTTTTTTAACATGCGTTATCGGTTACTCCGAAACCTTTGGAGCAAAAAAAAAATGTTTTAAGGATAAAAAACTACAATCGATTTAAAACATATTTCAACAAAAAAAACCGAAATTTACTTCATTTTCTTGGTTTCTGCACAATATATTATAATTTCAGAGAAACTATAAAACCTACAAAAAAAATTGCACTACCATCAATTTTGTCAATGTAGGAACAGTACTTTTAGTGATTTCAAATTGCTGAATTCTGCCTTTTTTTGACATGCGTCATCGATTACTCCGAAACCTTTGGAGCAAAAAAAAAAATCTTTTAAGGATAAAAAACTACAAACGATTTAAAACATATTTCAACAAAAAAAACCGAAATTGACTTCATTTTCTTGGTTTCTGCACAATATATTATAATTTCAGAGTAACTATAAAAGCTACAAAAAATATTTCACTACAATCAATTTTGTCGTTTGTAGTTGTAGGAAAGGTACTTTTAGGGTTTCATATTGCTGAATTCTGCCTTTTGTAGCATGCGTTATCGGTTACTCCGAAACCTTTGGAGCAAAAAAAAAATGTTTTAAGGATAAAAAACTACAAATGATTTAAAACATATTTCAACAAAAAAAAAACCGAAATTTACTTCATTTTCTTGGTTTCTGCACAATATATTATAATTTCAAAGTAACTATAAAAGCTACAAAAAAAATTGCACTACAATCAATTTTGTCGTTTGTAGTTGTAGGAAAAGTACTTTTATTGATTTCAAATTGCTGAATTCTGCCTTTTTTTGACATGCGTTATCGATTACTCCGAAACCTTTGGAGAAAAAAAAAATTTGTTTTTGGATAAAAAACTACAAACGATTTAAAACAAGAAAAAACGAAATTTACTTCTTGCTTGGTTCCTGCGCAATATATTGTATTTTCGGAGTAACTATAAAAGCTACAAAAAAAATTTCAATACAATCAATTTTGTCGTTTGTAGTTGTAGGAAAAGTATTTTAGTGCTTTCCAATTGCTGAAATTTTAATTTTTTTTATTTGCGTTATCGATTACTGCGAAACCTTTGGAGCAAAAAAATGTTTTTTTTTTTTCGGAGAAAAAACTACAAACGATTTAAAACATATTTCAATAAAAAAAAAACGAAATTTACTTCATTTCCTTATTTTCAGGCATAGTATATTGTATTTTCGGAGTAACTATAAAAGCTACAAAAAAAATTCACAATAATAAACTACAAACGATAAAAAACTACAAAGTGTTTTTGCGGATAAAAAACTACAAACCATTTAAAACATATTTCAACAAAAAAAACACGAAATTTACTTCATTCGCTTAGTTTCTGCACAATATATCACATGCGTCATCGATTACTCCGAAAGCTTTGGAGCAAAAAAAAATCTTTTAAGGATAAAAAACTACAAACGATTTAAAACATATTTCAACAAAAAAAAACCGAAATTGACTTAATTTTCTTGGTTTCTGCACAATATATTATAATTTCAGAGTAACTATAAAAGCTACAAAAAATATTTCACTACAATTTTGTCGTTTGTAGTTGTAGGAAAGGTACTTTTAGGGTTTCATATTGCTGAATTCTGCCTTTTGTAGCATGCGTTATCGGTTACTCCGAAGCCTTTGGAGCAAAAAAAAAATGTTTTAAGGATAAAAATCTACAAACGATTTAAAACATATTTCAACAAAAAAAAACCGAAATTTACTTCATTTTTTGGTTTCTGCACAATATATTATAATTTCAGAGTAACTATAAAAGCTACAAAAAAAATTTCACTACAATCAATTTTTTCGTTTGTAGTTGTAGGAAAAGTACTTTTAGTGCTTTCAAATTGCTGAATTTTGCCTTTTTGTGACATGCGTTATCGTTTACTCCGAAACCGTTGGAGCAAAAAAATGTTTTTTTTTTTCGAATAAAAAACTCGTTTTAAAACATATTTCAACAAAAAAAAATGAAATTTACTTCATTTTCTTGGTTTCTGCACAATATATTATAATTTCAGAGTAACAATAAAAGCTACAAAAAAATTTCACTTAAAATATATTTCAACAAAAAAAAACCAAATTTGCTTCATTTCCTTATTTTCTGCATAATATATTGTAAGTACTTTTAGTGCTTTCAAATTGCTGAATTCTGCATTTTTTTGACATGCGTTATCGATTACTCCGAAACCTTTGGAGAAAAAAAATGTTGTTTTTTTTCGAATAAAAAACTGCAAACGATTTCAACAAAAACAACCGATTTTACTTCATTTGCTTGTTTTCTGCACAATATATTGTATTTTCGGAGTAACTATAAAAGCTACAAAAAAAATTTCACTACAATCAATTTTGTCGTTTGTAGTTGTAGGAAAAGTACTTTTAGTGCTTTCAAATTGCTGAATTTTGTTTTTTTTTACTTGCGTTATCGATTACTCCGAAACCTTTGGAGCAAAAAAAAATCTTTTTTTTTCGGAGAAAAAACTACAAACGATTTATAACATATTTCAACAAAAAAAAACCGAAATTTACTTCATTTTCTTGGTTTCTGCACAATATATTATAATTTCAGAGAAACTATAAAACCTACAAAAAAATTGCACTACCATCAATTTTGTCGTTGTAGGAAAAGTACTTTTAGAGATTTCAAATTGCTGAATTCTGCCTTTTTTTGACATGCGTCATCGATTACTCCGAAACCTTTGTAGCAAAAAAAAAAATCTTTTAAGGATAAAAAACTACAAACGATTTAAAACATATTTCAACAAAAAAAAACCGAAATTGACTTCATTTTCTTGGTTTCTGCACAATATATTATAATTTCAGAGTAACTATAAAAGCTTTCAAAATGCTGAACTCTGCCTATTTTTTATAAGCGTTATCGATTACTCCGAAACCTTTGGGGCAAAAAATAAAGAATTTCACTACAATCAATCTCAACGTTTGTCGTTCACAAAAATGCAGAAACCCTTGGAACAAAAAAAAATTTTTTTCGGTTAAAAAACTACAAACGATTTAAAACATATTTCAACAAAAAAAAATATACCTCATGTGCTTGGTTTCTGCACAATATATGGCATTTTCGGAGTAACTATAAAAGCTACAAAAAAAATTTGAGTACCATCAATTCTGTCGTTTGTAGTTGTAGGAAAAGTACTTTTAGTGCTTTCAAATTGCTGAATTCTGCATTTTTTTGACATGCGTTATCGATTACTCCGAAACCTTTGGAGCAAAAAAAATAAAATGTTTTTCGGATAAAAACTACAAACGATTTAAAGTAACTATAACTATTCAGAGTAACTATAAAAGCTACAAAAAAAATTGCACTACAATCAATTTTGTCGTTCGAAGTTCTAGGAAAAGTACTTTTAGTGATTTCAAATTGCTGAATTCTGCCTTTTTTTGACATGCGTTATCGATTACTCCGAAACCGTTGGAGAAAAAAAGTGTTTTTTCGGATAAAAAACTACAAACGATTTAAAACATATTTCAACAAAAAATATACTTCATGTGCTTGGTTTCTGCACAATATATTGCATTTTCGGAGTAACTATAAAAGCTACAAAAAAAATTTTACTACAATCAATTCTGTCGTTTGTGGTTGTAGGAAAAGTACTTTTAGTGTTTCAAATTTCTGAATTCTGCCTTTTTTTGACGTGCGTCATCGATTACTCCGAAACCTTTGTAGCAAAAAAAATCTTTTAAGGATAAAAAACTACAAACGATTTAAAACATATTTCTACAAAAAAAAATTAAATTTACTTCATGTGCTTGGTTTCTGCATAATATATGGCATTTTAGGAGTAAACTATAAAAGCTAAAAAAAAAAATTTGACTGCAATCAATTCTGTCGTTTGTAATTGTAGGAAAAGTAATTTTAGAGCTTTCAAATTGCTGAACTCTGCCTTTTTTTTATAAGCGTTATCGATGACTCCGAAACCTTTGGGGCAAAAAAAATGAATTTCACTACAATCAATCTCAACGTTTGTAGTTCACAAAAATGCAGAAACCCTTGGAACAAAAAAAAATTTTTTTCGGTTAAAAAACTACAAACGATTTAAAACATATTTCAACAAAAAAAAAAACGAAATTTACCCATGTGCTTGATTTCTGCAAATATATGGCATTTTCGGAGTAATTACAAAAGCTACAAAAAAAATTTGACTACAATCAATTATGTCGTTTGTAGTTGCAGGAAAAGTACTTTTAGTGCTTTCAAATTGCTGAATTCTGCCTTTTTTTGACATGCGTTATCGATTACTCCGAAACCTTTGGAGCAAAAAAAAAATAAAATGTTTTTCGGATAAAAACTATAAACGATTTAAAGTAACTATGACTATTCAGAGTAACTATAAAAGCTACAAAAAAAATTGCACTACAATCAATTTTGTCGTTTGTAGTTGTAGGAAAAGTACTTTTAGTGATTTCAAATTGCTGAATTCTGCCTTTTTTTGACATGCGTTATCGATTACTCCGAAACCGTTGGAGAAAAAAGTGTTTTTTCGGATAAAAAACTACAAACGATTTAAAACATATTTCAACAAAAAATATACTTCATGTGCTTGGTTTCTGCACAATATATTGCATTTTCGGAATAACTATAAAAGCTACAAAAAAAAATTTTACTACAATCAATACTTTTAGTGTTTCATATTGCTGAATTCTGCCTTTTTTAACATGCGTTATCGGTTACTCCGAAACCTTTGGAGCAAAAAAAAAATGTTTTAAGGATAAAAAACTACAAACGATTTAAAACATATTTCAACAAAAAAAACCGAAATTTACTTCATTTTCTTGGTTTCTGCACAATATATTATAATTTCAGAGAAACTATAAAACCTACAAAAAAAATTGCACTACCATCAATTTTGTCAATGTAGGAACAGTACTTTTAGTGATTTCAAATTGCTGAATTCTGCCTTTTTTTGACATGCGTCATCGATTACTCCGAAACCTTTGGAGCAAAAAAAAAAATCTTTTAAGGATAAAAAACTACAAACGATTTAAAACATATTTCAACAAAAAAAACCGAAATTGACTTCATTTTCTTGGTTTCTGCACAATATATTATAATTTCAGAGTAACTATAAAAGCTACAAAAAATATTTCACTACAATCAATTTTGTCGTTTGTAGTTGTAGGAAAGGTACTTTTAGGGTTTCATATTGCTGAATTCTGCCTTTTGTAGCATGCGTTATCGGTTACTCCGAAACCTTTGGAGCAAAAAAAAAATGTTTTAAGGATAAAAAACTACAAATGATTTAAAACATATTTCAACAAAAAAAAAACCGAAATTTACTTCATTTTCTTGGTTTCTGCACAATATATTATAATTTCAAAGTAACTATAAAAGCTACAAAAAAAATTGCACTACAATCAATTTTGTCGTTTGTAGTTGTAGGAAAAGTACTTTTATTGATTTCAAATTGCTGAATTCTGCCTTTTTTTGACATGCGTTATCGATTACTCCGAAACCTTTGGAGAAAAAAAAAATTTGTTTTTGGATAAAAAACTACAAACGATTTAAAACAAGAAAAAACGAAATTTACTTCTTGCTTGGTTCCTGCGCAATATATTGTATTTTCGGAGTAACTATAAAAGCTACAAAAAAAATTTCAATACAATCAATTTTGTCGTTTGTAGTTGTAGGAAAAGTATTTTAGTGCTTTCCAATTGCTGAATTTTGATTTTTTTTATTTGCGTTATCGATTACTGCGAAACCTTTGGAGCAAAAAAATGTTTTTTTTTTTTCGGAGAAAAAACTACAAACGATTTAAAACATATTTCAATAAAAAAAAAACGAAATTTACTTCATTTCCTTATTTTCAGGCATAGTATATTGTATTTTCGGAGTAACTATAAAAGCTACAAAAAAAATTCACAATAATAAACTACAAACGATAAAAAACTACAAAGTGTTTTTGCGGATAAAAAACTACAAACCATTTAAAACATATTTCAACAAAAAAAACACGAAATTTACTTCATTCGCTTAGTTTCTGCACAATATATCACATGCGTCATCGATTACTCCGAAAGCTTTGGAGCAAAAAAAAATCTTTTAAGGATAAAAAACTACAAACGATTTAAAACATATTTCAACAAAAAAAAACCGAAATTGACTTAATTTTCTTGGTTTCTGCACAATATATTATAATTTCAGAGTAACTATAAAAGCTACAAAAAATATTTCACTACAATTTTGTCGTTTGTAGTTGTAGGAAAGGTACTTTTAGGGTTTCATATTGCTGAATTCTGCCTTTTGTAGCATGCGTTATCGGTTACTCCGAAACCTTTGGAGCAAAAAAAAAATGTTTTAAGGATAAAAAACTACAAACGATTTAAAACATATTTCAACAAAAAAAAACCGAAATTTACTTCATTTTTTGGTTTCTGCACAATATATTATAATTTCAGAGTAACTATAAAAGCTACAAAAAAAATTTCACTACAATCAATTTTTTCGTTTGTAGTTGTAGGAATAGTACTTTTAGTGATTTCATATTGCTGAATTCTGCCTTTTTTTAACATGCGTTATCGATTACTCCGAAACCTATGGAGCAAAAAAAAAGTGTTTTAGGATAAAAAACTACAAACGATTTAAAACATATTTCAACAAAAAAAAACCGAAATTTACTTAATTTTCTTGGTTTCTGCACAATTGCAGAGTAACTATAAAAGCTACAAAAAAAATGTCACTACAATCAAGGGTTTCTGCATTTTTGTGAACTACAAACGTTGAGATTGATTGTAGTGAAATTCATTTTTGCCCCAAAGGTTTCGGAGTTGTTGTTGTTGTTGTTAACAACAAAACACTCCCCGAAGGTTTTGGGGAGTGATGCCGAAGTTGACAGTCCTTGGCCGGATATGACCCCGGTACGCTACGGTACTCCCTTGCGGTACTGCCCGACTGTCGTGGTAGCGATTTGGTATGACCAGTGGAACCTTCTAGGTCATGGCATCCCTCCATCCATGAGGAAGGAGAAGATGGGTAATGAGAGGTGAGAGGCATCATATCCGTATATCAACCATCGAGTTAGCACGTCAATTACCTATGTGCATATTAGTCGCCTCTTACGACCGGTATGCCTACCTCGGGCATATTCTAAACCCCTAACCCGCAGGGTAAAGGTTTCGGAGTAATCGATAACGCTTATTAAAGAAGGCAGAGTTCAGCAATTTGAAAGCTCTAAAATTACTTTTCCTGCAATTACAAACTACAGAATTGATTGTAGTCAAATTTTTTTTTTGTAGCTTATATAGTTTACTCCTAAAATGCCATATATTAGCAGAAACCAAGCACATGAAGTAAATTTCATTTTTTTTTTGTTGAAATATGTTTTTTTTGTAGCTTTTATAGTTACTCTGAAATTATAATATATTGTGCAGAAACCAAGAAAATGAAGTAAATTTCGGTTTTTTTTGTTCCAAAGAATTCGCAGATATCGGCATATCGCCTAATGCACATCACGCTGGAACCAGCTTTGAAAAAATTCAAACTTCGTTGGATTTTTGTGAACTACAAACGATGATTGTAGTAAATTCATTTTGTTTGGGTCCAAAGGTTTCGGAATAATCAATAACGCATGTTAAAAAAGGCAGAATTCAGCAATGTGAAAGCACTAAAAGTACTTTTCCTACAACTATAAACGACAAAATTGATTGTACGAAATTTTTTTTTAAGTTTTCTAGTTACTCCGAAAATACAATATATTGCGCAGATTTTTTTTTGTTTTAAATCGTTTGTAGTTGATAAAACGATCGATTTAAAAACACGAATATGAACTGGTTTATTTCAAAAGGAAAAACTGAATGAAAAAATTATAATTCAAATGACAATTAGTTCGTAAAACTCAGAGATCAATATGTTACAAAGTGAACAAGTTATAAAAGCTACAGTTGTACAAAGTAATATATTTTCTAGTTGAACTGCTTTGATGCTCGAACACCTCCCCTCCAAGTAGTGAAACTAGATGTCCTTGTTACATTGATGTGCAAAGCCCAATGCTGCTCTACACTTGCAATGTTTAATTTGTTGTACGCTCTTTGTAAGAAAATGTGCTGGCATATCTTCAGTTGACATATATTATAATGATATCGCACCACGTTGATAACACTATCCAACGTAATGATGGCGAACATCGATGTGCTTTGTTCGTGAACGATAACCAATGCATTCTATAAGTTTTTGTGCTTATATAGTTTACTCCTAAAATGCAATATATTGTGCAGAAACCAAGCACATGAAGTAAATTTCGGTTTTTTTTTGTTGAAATAGGTTTTAAATCGTTTGTGGTTTTTATCCGAAAAAACACTTTTTTTTTCTCCAAAGGTTCCGGAAGGTTAAGGTTAAGGTTAAGGTTAAGGTTAAGGTTAAGGTTAAGGTTAAGGTTAAGGTTAAGGTTAAGGTTAAGGTTAAGGTTAAGGTTAAGGTTAAGGTTAAGGTTAAGGTTAAGGTTAAGGTTAAGGTTAAGGTTAAGGTTAAGGTTAAGGTTAAGGTTAAGGTTAAGGTTAAAGTTAAGGTTAAGGTTAAGGTTAAGGTTAAGGTTAAGGTTAAGGTTAAGGTTAAGGTTAAGGTTAAGGTTAAGGTTAAGGTTAAGGTTAAGGTTAAGGTTAAGGTTAAGGTTAAGGTTAAGGTTAAGGTTAAGGTTAAGGTTAAGGTTAAGGTTAAGGTTAAGGTTAAGGTTAAGGTTAAGGTTAAGGTTAAGGTTAAGGTTAAGGTTAAGGTTAAGGTTAAAGTTAAGGATAAGGTTAAGGTTAAGGTTAAAATTAAAGTTAAAGTTAAAGATTGCGCCGAAGCCAAGCAAATGGTAAATTTCGGTTTTTCTTTTTGTTTGTAGTTTTTTATCCGAAAAAAAAAATAACATTTTTTTGCTCCAAAGGTTTCGGAGTAATCGATAACGCATGTCAAAAAAAGGCAGAATTCAGCAATTTCAAAGCATTAAAAGTACTTTTCCTACAACTAAAAACGAAAAAATTGATTGTAGTGAAATTTTGTTTTGTTACTCCGAAAATACAATATGTTTTAAAATGTTTGTAGTTTTTTCTCCGAAGGTTTTGGAGTAATCTATAACGCAAGTCAAAAAAAGTAAAATTCAGCAATTTGAAACACTAAAAGTACTTGTACTTTTCCTACAACTACAAACGAAAAAATTGTTGTAGAGAAATTTTTTTTGTAGCTTTTATAGTTACTCCGAAAATACAATATATTGTGCAAAAACCAAGGGAATGAAGTAAATTTAGTGTTTTTTTTTGTTGAAATATTTTTTAAATTTTAAAACATTTTTTTGCTCCAAAGGTTTCGGAGTAATCGATAACCCAAGTCAAAACAAGCTAAATTCAGGAATTTGAATCACTAAGAGTACTTTTCCTTCAACTACAAACGACAAAATTGATTTTACTGAAATTTTTTTTTAGGTTTTATAGTTACTCCGAAAATACAATATATTGTGCAGAAACCAAGCAAATGAAGTAAATTACTTTTTTTTTTTGGAAACGCTCAAAATTCTAAAATTAAAATTCTGAAGTCAAAATTCCGGAATCAAAATTCTGGGTCGACAAAATTCTGGAAATCGGAATTCCGCACTTCCTTCGTTTTTTCGGATAAAAAACTACAAACGATTTAAAACATATTTCAACAAAAAATATACTTCATGTGCTTGGTTTCTGCACAATATATTGCATTTTCGGAGTAACTATAAAAGCTACAAAAAAAATTTTACTACAATCAATTCTGTCGTTTGTGGTTGTAGGAAAAGTACTTTTAGTGTTTCATATTGCTGAATTCTGCCTTTTTTTAACATGCGTTATCGATTACTCCGAAACCTTTGGAGCAAAAAAAAAAATGTTTTAAGGATAAAAAACTACAAACGATTTAAAACATATTTCAACAATAAAAAACCGAAATTTACTTCATTTTCTTGGTTTCTGCACAATATATTATAATTTCAGAGAAACTATAAAACCTACAAAAAAAAATTGCACTACAATCAATTTTGTCGTTGTAGGAAAAGTACTTTTAGTGTTTCAAATTTCTGAATTCTGCCTTTTTTTGACGTGCGTCATCGATTACTCCGAAACCTTTGGAGCAAAAAAAAATCTTTTAAGGATAAAAAACTACAAACGATTTAAAACATATTTCTACAAAAAAAAATTAAATTTACTTCATGTGCTTGGTTTCTGCACAATATATGGCATTTTAGGAGTAAACTATAAAAGCTACAAAAAAAAATTTGACTGCAATCAATTCTGTCGTTTGTAATTGTAGGAAAAGTAATTTTAGAGCTTTCAAATTGCTGAACTCTGCCTTTTTTTTATAAGCGTTATCGATTACTCCGAAACCTTTGGGGCAAAAAAAATGAATTTCACTACAATCAATCTCAACGTTTGTAGTTCACAAAAATGCAGAAACCCTTGGAACAAAAAAAAATTTTTTTCGGTTAAAAAACTACAAACGATTTAAAACATATTTCAACAAAAAAAAAAACGAAATTTACCCATGTGCTTGGTTTCTGCAAATATATGGCATTTTCGGAGTAATTACAAAAGCTACAAAAAAAATTTGACTACAATCAATTATGTCGTTTGTAGTTGCAGGAAAAGTACTTTTAGTGCTTTCAAATTGCTGAATTCTGCCTTTTTTTGACATGCGTTATCGATTACTCCGAAACCTTTGGAGCAAAAAAAAATAAAATGTTTTTCGGATAAAAACTATAAACGATTTAAAGTAACTATGACTATTCAGAGTAACTATAAAAGCTACAAAAAAAAATTTCACTACAATCAATTTTGTCGTTTGTAGTTGTAGGAAAGGTACTTTTAGGGTTTCATATTGCTGAATTCTGCCTTTTGTAGCATGCGTTATCGGTTACTCCGAAACCTTTGGAGCAAAATAAAAAAAATGTTTTAAGGATAAAAAACTACAAACGATTTAAAACATATTTCAACAAAAAAAAAACCGAAATTTACTTCATTTTCTTGGTTTCTGCACAATATATTATAATTTCAAAGTAACTATAAAAGCTACAAAAAAAATTGCACTACAATCAATTTTGTCGTTTGTAGTTGTAGGAAAAGTACTTTTATTGATTTCAAATTGCTGAATTCTGCCTTTTTTTGACATGCGTTATCGATTACTCCGAAACCTTTGGAGCAAAAAAAAAAATAAAATGTTTTTCGGATAAAAACTATAAACGATTTAAAGTAACTATGACTATTCAGAGTAACTATAAAAGCTACAAAAAAAAATTTCACTACAATCAATTTGTCTGCACAATATATTATAATTTCAAAGTAACTATAAAAGCTACAAAAAAAATTTGACTACAATCAATTATGTCGTTTGTAGTTGCAGGAAAAGTACTTTTAGTGCTTTCAAATAGCTGAATTCTGCCTTTTTTTGACATGCGTTATCGATTACTCCGAAACCTTTGGAGCAAAAAAAAAATAAAATGTTTTTCGGATAAAAACTATAAACGATTTAAAGTAACTATGACTATTCAGAGTAACTATAAAAGCTACAAAAAAAAATTTCACTACAATCAATTTTGTCGTTTGTAGTTGTAGGAAAGGTACTTTTAGGGTTTCATATTGCTGAATTCTGCCTTTTGTAGCATGCGTTATCGGTTACTCCGAAACCTTTGGAGCAAAAAAAAAATGTTTTAAGGATAAAAAACTACAAACGATTTAAAACATATTTCAACAAAAAAAAACCGAAATTTACTTCATTTTTTGGTTTCTGCACAATATATTATAATTTCAGAGAAACTATAAAACCTACAAAAAAAATTGCACTACCATCAATTTTGTCGTTGTAGGAAAAGTACTTTTAGTGATTTCAAATTGCTGAATTCTGCCTTTTTTTGACATGCGTCATCGATTACTCCGAAACCTTTGGAGCAAAAAAAAAATCTTTTAAGGATAAAAAACTACAAACGATTTAAAACATATTTCAACAAAAAAAACCGAAATTGACTTCATTTTCTTGGTTTCTGCACAATATATTATAATTTCAGAGTAACTATAAAAGCTACAAAAAATATTTCACTACAATCAATTTTGTCGTTTGTAGTTGTAGGAAAGGTACTTTTAGGGTTTCATATTGCTGAATTCTGCCTTTTGTAGCATGCGTTATCGGTTACTCCGAAACCTTTGGAGCAAAAAAAAAAAATGTTTTAAGGATAAAAAACTACAAACGATTTAAAACATATTTCAACAAAAAAAAAAACCGAAATTTACTTCATTTTCTTGGTTTCTGGACAATATATTTTAATTTCAAAGTAACTATAAAAGCTACAAAAAAAATTGCACTACAATCAATTTTGTCGTTTGTAGTTGTAGGAAAAGTACTTTTATTGATTTCAAATTGCTGAATTCTGCCTTTTTTTGACATGCGTTATCGATTACTCCGAAACCTTTGGAGAAAAAAAAAAATTGTTTTTGGATAAAAAACTACAAACGATTTAAAACAAGAAAAAACGAAATTTACTTCTTGCTTGGTTCCTGCGCAATATATTGTATTTTCGGAGTAACTATAAAAGCTACAAAAAAAATTCACAATAATAAACTACAAACGATAAAAAACTACAAACCATTTAAAACATATTTCAACAAAAAAAAACACGAAATTTACTTCATTCGCTTAGTTTCTGCACAATATATCACATGCGTCATCGATTACTCCGAAAGCTTTGGAGCAAAAAAAAATCTTTTAAGGATAAAAAACTACAAACGATTTAAAACATATTTCAACAAAAAAAACCGAAATTGACTTCATTTTCTTGGTTTCTGCACAATAAATTATAATTTCAGAGTAACTATAAAAGCTACAAAAAATATTTCACTACAATCAATTTTGTCGTTTGTAGTTGTAGGAAAGGTACTTTTAGGGTTTCATATTGCTGAATTCTGCCTTTTGTAGCATGCGTTATCGGTTACTCCGAAACCTTTGGAGCAAAAAAAAAATGTTTTAAGGAAAAAAACTACAAACGATTTAAAACATATTTCAACAAAAAAAAACCGAAATTTACTTCATTTTTTGGTTTCTGCACAATATATTATAATTTCAGAGTAACTATAAAAGCTACAAAAAAAATTTCACTACAATCAATTTTTTCGTTTGTAGTTGTAGGAATAGTACTTTTAGTGATTTCATATTGCTGAATTCTGCCTTTTTTTAACATGCGTTATCGATTACTCCGAAACCTATGGAGCAAAAAAAAGTGTTTTAGGATAAAAAACTACAAACGATTTAAAACATATTTCAACAAAAAAAAACCGAAATTTACTTCATTTTCTTGGTTTCTGCACAATTGCAGAGTAACTATAAAAGCTACAAAAAAAATGTCACTACAATCAAGGGTTTCTGCATTTTTGTGAACTACAAATGTTGAGATTGATTGTAGTGAAATTCATTTTTGCCCCAAAGGTTTCGGAGTTGTTGTTGTTGTTGTTAACAACAAAACACTCCCCGAAGGTTTTGGGGAGTGATGCCGAAGTTGACAGTCCTTGGCCGGATATGACCCCGGTACGCTACGGTACTCCCTTGCGGTACTGCCCGACTGTCGTCGGTCATGGCATCCCTCCATCCATGAGGAAGGAGAAGATGGGTAATGAGAAGTGAGAGGCATCATATCCGTAGATCAACCATCGAGTTAGCACGTCAATTACCTATGTGCATATTAGTCGCCTCTTACGACCGGTATGCCTACCTCGGGCATATTCTAAACCCCTAACCCGCAGGGTAAAGGTTTCGGAGTAATCGATAACGCTTATTAAAGAAGGCAGAGTTCAGCAATTTGAAAGCTCTAAAATTATTTTTCCTGCAATTACAAACTACAGAATTGATTGTAGTCAAATTTTTTTTGTAGCTTATATAGTTTACTCCTAAAATGCCATATATTAGCAGAAACCAAGCACATGAAGTAAATTTCATTTTTTTTTGTTGAAATATGTTTTTTTGTAGCTTTTATAGTTACTCTGAAATTATAATATATTGTGCAGAAACCAAGAAAATGAAGTAAATTTCGGTTTTTTTTGTTCCAAAGAATTCGCAGATATCGCCATATCGCCTAATGCACATCACGCTGGAACCAGCTTTGAAAAAATTCAAACTTCGTTGGATTTTTGTGAACTACAAACGATGATTGTAGTAAATTCGCATGTTAAAAAAGGCAGAATTCAGCAATGTGAAAGCACTAAAAGTACTTTTCCTACAACTATAAACGACAAAATTGATTGTACGAAATTTTTTTTTAAGTTTTCTAGTTACTCCGAAAATACAATATATTGCGCAGATTTTTTTTTGTTTTAAATCGTTTGTAGTTGATAAAACGATCGATTTAAAAACACGAATATGAACTGGTTTATTTCAAAAGGAAAAACTGAATGAAAAAATTATAATTCAAATGACAATTAGTTCGTAAAACTCAGAGATCAATATGTTACAAAGTGAACAAGTTATAAAAGCTACAGTTGTACAAAGTAATATATTTTCTAGTTGAACTGCTTTGATGCTCGAACACCTCCCCTCCAAGTAGTGAAACTAGATGTCCTTGTTACATTGATTTGCAAAGCCCAATGCTGCTCTACACTTGCAATGTTTAATTTGTTGTACGCTCTTTGTAAGAAAATGTGCTGGCATATCTTCAGTTGACATATATTATAATGATATCGCACCACGTTGATAACACTATCCAACGTAATGATGGCGAACATCGATGTGCTTTGTTCGTGAACGATAACCAATGCATTCTATAAGTTTTTGTGCTTATATAGTTTACTCCTAAAATGCCATATATTGTGCAGAAACCAAGCACATGAAGTAAATTTCGGTTTTTTTTTGTTGAAATAGGTTTTAAATCGTTTGTGCTTTTTATCCGAAAAAACACTTTTTTTTTCTCCAAAGGTTCCGGAGTAATCGATAACGCATGTCAAAAAAAGGAAGAATTCAGCAATTTGAAAGCATGGTTTCTGCATAATATATAATATAAAAGCTACAAAAAAAACTTCACTACAATCAATTTTGTCGTTGGTAGTTGTAGGAAAAGTACTTTTAGTGCTTTCAAATTGCTGAATTCTGCCTTTTTTTGACATGAGTTATCGATTACTCCGAAACCTTTGGAGCAAAAAAAATTTTTTTTCGGATAAAAAACTACAAACGATAAAAAACATACTTCAACAAAAAAAAACCAAAATTTACTTTATTTGCATGGTTTGTGCAGGTTAAGGTTAAGGTTAAGGTTAAGGTTAAGGTTAAGGTTAAGGTTAAGGTTAAGGTTAAGGTTAAGGTTAAGGTTAAGGTTAAGGTTAAGGTTAAGGTTAAGGTTAAGGTTAAGGTTAAGGTTAAGGTTAAGGTTAAGGTTAAGGTTAAGGTTAAGGTTAAGGTTAAGGTTAAGGTTAAGGTTAAGGTTAAGGTTAAGGTTAAGGTTAAGGTTAAGGTTAAGGTTAAGGTTAAGGTTAAGGTTAAGGTTAAGGTTAAGGTTAAGGTTAAGGTTAAGGTTAAGGTTAAGGTTAAGGTTAAGGTTAAGGTTAAGGTTAAGGTTAAGGTTAAGGTTAAGGTTAAGGTTAAGGTTAAGGTTAAGGTTAAGGTTAAAATTAAAGTTAAAGTTAAAGTTAAAGATTGCGCAGAAGCCAAGCAAATGGTAAATTTCGGTTTTTCTTTTTGTTTGTAGTTTTTTATCCGAAAAAAAATAACATTTTTTTGCTATAAAGGTTTCGGAGTAATCGATAACGCATGTCAAAAAAAAGGCAGAATTCAGCAATTTCAAAGCATTAAAAGTACTTTTCCTACAACTAAAAACGAAAAAATTGATTGTAGTGAAATTTTGTTTTGTTACTCCGAAAATACAATATGTTTTAAAATGTTTGTAGTTTTTTCTCCGAAAAAAATAAACATTTTTTTGCTCCAAAGGTTTTGGAGTAATCTATAACGCAAGTCAAAAAAAGTAAAATTCAGCAATTTGAAACACTAAAAGTACTTGTACTTTTCCTACAACTACAAACGAAAAAATTGTTGTAGAGAAATTTTTTTTGTAGCTTTTATAGTTACTCCGAAAATACAATATATTGTGCAAAAACCAAGGGAATGAAGTAAATTTAGTGTTTTTTTTGTTGAAATATTTTTTAAATTTTAAAACATTTTTTTGCTCCAAAGGTTTCGGAGTAATCGATAACCCAAGTCAAAACAAGCTAAATTCAGGAATTTGAATCACTAAGAGTACTTTTCCTTCAACTACAAACGACAAAATTGATTTTACTGAAATTTTTTTTTAGGTTTTATAGTTACTCCGAAAATACAATATATTGTGCAGAAACCAAGCAAATGAAGTAAATTACTTTTTTTTTCGGAAACGCTCAAAATTCTAAAATTAAAATTCTGAAGTCAAAATTCCGGAATCAAAATTCTGGGTCGACAAAATTCTGGAAATCGGAATTCCGCACTTCCTTCGCCTTTTTTGGCTGTATTTCAAAATTCTGGTTTTTCATAATTCCGGAATTTACGTTTTCCAGAATTAATTCTGGAAATTTTTTCCCCAAAATTTGAGCAAAATCGAGTATTTTAATAAATTGTGCTTATATTTAAGAAATATACATTGACTTTGATTTTTTGGTTAGAAGACAGAAAACCAGCGGAACAATTTGTATTTCTACTCAGCCGTGTATGGAAAATAGCTGCCTCATCATCGTTGGAACAACGTCAAATTTACCGTCCATAATCCAGCAGTCGCTCTCATTTAACAACTGCAGCGAAGATTTTGTTCCAAAAATAAGAATGCATTCGCCATAACTATGATGAAGTGAGGATAGCTATATCCCGGCTGAAAAACAACAAAGCGCCTGGAAAAGACGGACTACCCGCCGAGCTGTTCAAACACGGAGGCGAAGAGCTGGTAAAAAGCATGCATCAGCTCTTATGCAGAATATGGTCAGACGAGTGCATGCCTCCAGATTGGAATTTAAGTGTGCTCTGCCCAATCCACAAGAAAGGCGATCCCGCTAACCGCACCAACTACCGCGGAATCAGCCTTCTTAATATCGCGTATAAGGTTCTTTCTAGCGTATTGTGTGAAAGACTGAAGCCCATCGTAGACAAGCTGATTGGACCTTATCAGTGTGGCTTTAGACCTGGTAAGTCTACCATCGACCAGATTTTCACGATACGCCAAATCCTGGAGAAGACCCATGATAAAAGAATCGACACACACCATCTCTTTGTCGATTTCAAAGCCGCTTTTGACAGCGCAAAAAGGAGTTGCCTGTATGCCGCCATGTCTGAATTTGACTTCCCTGCAAAGCTTATACGGCTCTGCCAAATGACGTTGAGCAATACTAACAGCTCCGTCAGAGTCGGGAAGGACCTCTCTGAGCCATTTGAAACCAAACGAGGCTTCAGACAGGACGACTCCCTTTCGTGCGATTTCTTCAACCTGATGCTGGAGAAGATAATTCGAGCAGCAGAGCTAAACCGCAATGGTACAATCTTTTACAAGAGCGTGCAATTGCTAGCGTATGCCGATGATATTGATATCATTGGCCTTAACAACCGCGCCGTAAGCGCTGCCTTCTCTGGACTGGATAAAGAAGCGAAAAAAGTGGGTCTTGCGGTCAACGAGGACAAGACGAAGTATTTGCTGTCATCAAAGAAAGAATCGGCGCACCTGCGCCTTGGCAGCCACGTCACTGTTGATAGTTACAAATTTGAAACTGTGAGGGACTTCGTCTATTTGGGAACCAGCATTAACACCGAAAATAATATCAGTCTAGAAATCCAACGGAGAATCACTCTTGCGAACAAGTGCTACTTTGGACTGAGTAGGCAATTGAGAAGTAAAGTCCTCTCTCGAAGAACAAAGATCGCGCTCTATAAGTCTCTCATCATACCTGTCCTGATGTATGGCTCAGATTCATGGACAATGTCAAGAGAAGATGAGATGGCCCTTGGAGTATTTGAGAGAAAAGTTCTCCGGAAGATTTATGGTCCTTCCCGTGATGCCGACGGCGAGTATCGAAGGAGATTTAACGATGAGCTGTACGAGCTTTACGCAGATCTGACCATAGTCCAGCGAATTAAAGCCCAAAGGCTCCGCTGGCTGGGTCACGTCATGCGAATGGACAAAGAAGCTCCAGCCCAGAAGGTTTTCCAATCGTCACCCGAATTCGGCAGCAGAGGAAGGGGGAGGCCTCGACTGAGATGGAAACAACAGGTGGAGGATGACTTGAACTCCCTTGGGGTTTCCAATTGGCGTCAGTTATCGCTAAAAAGGAATGACTGGCGTGCTTTGATAGGCGACGGCCAAAATCGCTTAGGCGGTTAAGCGCCAATAAATGATGATGATGATTCGCCATAACTTTAATAACTTTCTTACTTAAAATAAATAGTTGACCTTCCAAAACATAAAGTGATAAAAAAGGAATGTCTATTTTTTCAACAGAAGTTGGCTCTTTAAAACATTTTAAACTGTTCCGTTGTCTTCTAATTTTTAACTTAAGGGCAACTCTTGATGGCAGATAATGTCCAATGTGTTTTTCTGTCATAGATACCGAACGCTGAATTATTTTGCTAGGCTGGAGAAAACTCAAGCGAAACCATATTTTTAAAATGATTATTTGGATCTGCAACCGATTTTTTATGCGCACATGGATCATGAGAATGTTCATTTTTTTTCGTATAACATTTCACAGCCGTGAAATTGTGTGTCAATAAGCAGGGTACATTTGTTTTTAATTCCTTCAGAACAACTTCAGTTAAATTTTGTAATAAAAGTGCGCACTTTTTTTGTTATCAACACGCATTTTTAATCATTTAATTAATTACAGAATTTTGAATTTCAGAATTTTGGTTTCCAGAATTTTGCAATTTAGAATTTCGTTATCCACAATTTTGGATTCCAGAATATTGACTTCCATAATTTTGATTTCCGGTGTTTCGACTTCCGGAATTATGAATGCAGAATTTCCAAAAAAGCAGAATTTTGACCCCAACCCGTTTTTTTTTTTGTTGAAATATGTTTTAAATTGAATTTTTGATACTTAGAGAAAATTGACAAAGATTTACACAGCGATGGATACCATGACGACGTTTCGGACTTTCCAGGGTCCACATCAGATGGATTTTCGGACACAGAACTACTGTGTCTGCACCGAAGCGGTTAAAGCAATTGCTTATAACAAATCAGCTACGATGCCCTGTAGTATTTCTAAGTCAACTTTCTTATAAGCGTGCCAATTTCATACCTTTAGACATAAGGCCGCGACATATTTTCCATATGATACACGGAATATGAGTATATTATTAGGCGTGCATATTTATGCAGAAGCACACTGAGGTTTTTAATTTGCATTCCTTCATACCACTTTTTTGTGTATTATTGGTTTGCTCTACCTATGGTGTGTACTTATGTTACAATTATGAATGTTTCTTATTGGAGCTTAGCTCGAAAAATTGTTTATACCTGCTGTACTTTTTACTAGTACTAGGGTATTCTAATTTTTGATGTTACGAAATTTTTAAGAATTTTTGATACTTAGAGAAAATTGACAAAGATTTACACAGCGATGGATACCATGACGACGTTTCGGACTTTCCAGGGTCCACATCAGATGGATTTTCGGACACAGAACTACTGTGTCTGCACCGAAGCGGTTAAAGTTAAAGTTAAAGTTAAAGTTAAAGTTAAAGTTAAAGTTAAAGTTAAAGTTAAAGTTAAAGTTAAAGTTAAAGTTAAAGTTAAAGTTAAAGTTAAAGTTAAAGTTAAAGTTAAAGTTAAAGTTAAAGTTAAAGTTAAAGTTAAAGTTAAAGTTAAAGTTAAAGTTAAAGTTAAAGTTAAAGTTAAAGTTAAAGTTAAAGTTAAAGTTAAAGTTAAAGTTAAAGTTAAAGTTAAAGTTAAAGTTAAAGTTAAAGTTAAAGTTAAAGTTAAAGTTAAAGTTAAAGTTAAAGTTAAAGTTAAAGTTAAAGTTAAAGTTAAAGTTAAAGTTAAAGTTAAAGTTAAAGTTAAAGATAAAGTTAAAGTTAAAGTTAAAGTTAAAGTTAAAGTTAAAGTTAAAGTTAAAGTTAAAGTTAAAGTTAAAGTTAAAGTTAAAGTTAAAGTTAAAGTTAAAGTTAAAGTTAAAGTTAAAGTTAAAGTTAAAGTTAAAGTTAAAGTTAAAGTTAAAGTTAAAGTTAAAGTTAAAGTTAAAGTTAAAGTTAAAGTTAAAGTTAAAGTTAAAGTTAAAGTTAAAGTTAAAGTTAAAGTTAAAGTTAAAGTTAAAGTTAAAGTTAAAGTTAAAGTTAAAGTTAAAGTTAAAGTTAAAGTTAAAGTTAAAGTTAAAGTTAAAGTTAAAGTTAAAGTTAAAGTTAAAGTTAAAGTTAAAGTTAAAGTTAAAGTTAAAGTTAAAGTTAAAGTTAAAGTTAAAGTTAAAGTTAAAGTTAAAGTTAAAGTTAAAGTTAAAGTTAAAGTTAAAGTTAAAGTTAAAGTTAAAGTTAAAGTTAAAGTTAAGTTTTTTTTTTTTTTTTTTGGTATTCGCGGGAGGAGGAAATGCTTTATGCACTAACCGGGGTTAAGCCCTCGTTACTAGATGCTCTAGCATCGGGACTCTCCGAGTGTGGGACTCCCTTCCTATGTTAAGGTATACCGCACTAAAACCTAACCTTCCACGGCCCGCGCATTCTTCCTTACCTGGGACCGCGCTTAGCATTACTTCAGGTAAGGAAGCGCGTTACGTGAGCCCTGTGGCTACTTCACGCTAACTGGCTAGACAACCGTCTTCCCGTTTCGCAAGGAGGACGTTCCTCGCGTATCGCCTCACTATATCCCATCTTGCATTTTCAGAGGTCATCTTTCGAATGACACTGCCTGGGGAAAGCTCGCCAATTGTCTCTTCCACCCGCCTTCTTTCTTCAGCGAATTGCTCGCATTCGAAAAAGGTGTGGCGTACATCGTCTATGGCTCCACAGTAGGTGCAGTTCGGGGTTTGAACCTTGCCCATTCTGTGCAGGTACTCACGGAAATAACCGTGTCCGCTTAAGAATTGGGTCAGGTAAAAGTCGACGTCTCCATGCGGCCGATTCAGCCATGGTTCCACTTCGGGGATTAAAACCCTGGTCCACCTTCCAGCAGTACTGTTGCTCCATTGTAGTTGCCACCGCCGGATCGATTCACCTCGCGCCTGCGTTGCAGCAACGTCTCTACGTATCTCTGCACGAGTGTCGTACATAATTTTTCTTTCCTCAGCGAGGAGGTATATCGGTATGGTCCCCGCAATGACCAGAACAGCGTCTGCGGAGACCGTGCGGTATGCTGAGGCGATTTTCAGGGTCCCCCTGCATTGACCGCGGTAATAGCTGCCTGGTACTTCTGGATTTTCATTGCATCCGCCCAGACTTCTGCACCGTACAATAGTATAGAATCTGAGGCGGACGCCAGCAACTTTCTTATGCATGGCTTTGGTCCACCTGTGTTTGCCATTAGCCGACTCAGACTTGCGATGGCTTTCACAGCCTTCTCGCAGGAGCTTCTTAAATGCTCCGAGAAAGTCAGCTTGTTGTCCAATTTCACCCCTACATATTTTGTAGAGCGACGCGTTTCTATCTGTTGATCCCCAACAGTCATGTTAATGAGTGTGGGGATCCTGCTTTTCGTTAGGATCACGATCTCTGTCTTGGCTGTAGCCAGTTGGAGACCGTGATCATTCATCCACTTGTCTACACTACGCATCACTTGGTTTAGTTTAAGCTGTGCCAGGTCGCAGCTTCGTGCTGTTATTACGGCAGCCACGTCGTCTGCAAAAGCAACTAAAAAAGTGCTTTCTGGCATCTGCATTCGAAGAAGGCTGTCATATGTAGCATTCCACAGGTCAGGGCCGAGCACCGACCCTTGTGCTGCCCCACCTGTTAGCTTCACCTTTCTTTGACCCTGCGTCGTTTCATAAATTAGCCAGCGGTTTCTTAAGTAGTCCCTCAATATATCTAACAGGTATATTGGGACCTTGAAGGAGCGTTCTAATGCGTCAAGCATGTCCTCCCACCTGACAGAGTTAAAAGCATTTTTAACATCTAACGTCACCAATAGTACTACCGGCCTTGCTAGATGGCTTGCCGTCTCAGCCTTCCGGACCGCATCTAGAACGTCGGCTATGGCGTCTATTGTGGAGTGCCTTCTCCGAAAGCCATGTTGGCGGTGTGAGAGTCCACCCTCATCTTCTATGGCTGCTGTTAGGCGTTGCTTTATAAGGCTCTCCATCATTTTTCCCGCTGTGTCGCTGTGGCGGCCGCCGTGGTGTAGCGGTTAAGTGTTCGGCCTTCTACACCAAGTCGTGGCGGTTCGATGCCCGGCAAAAGTAACATCAAAAATTATTTATAAAAAGAACTTTTCTAAAAACGGGGTCGCCCCTCGGCAGTAGTTTGGCAAACTCTCCGGGTGTATTTCTGCCATGAGAAGCTTCTCAGCAAAAAAATTCATTTGCTTTGCAAGTGCCGTTCGGAGTCGGCAAAAAACTGTAGGTCCCGCCAACTTGTAGGAAAAACTCAAAAAGCAACACACCACAAGTTGGAAAGAGAAGCTCGGCTAAAAATCTCGTTAGAGGTTATGATAACCTGTTGGTATATCGCCGCCATTAGTTTTTTTTTTTTTTTTTTTTCGAGCATACATAGTGGGCGAAAGGATGATGGAGAGTTTGGGTCTCCTTTACCCTTCGGGGAAGACACTTGCCTGCAGACATTTGTTGTACATGTGCAACAAAAGCTCTGGACAGCTATTAGCAGTTAACCTGAGTGCCTCCGCAGGTATTCCGTCGGGTCCTGGGGCTTTTCCAGCCTTCATGCTACGCAGGGCTACTTTGAGCTCTTCTTAAAGTTAAAGTTAAAGTTAAAGTTAAAGTTAAAGTTAAAGTTAAAGTTAAAGTTAAAGTTAAAGTTAAAGTTAAAGTTAAAGTTAAAGTTAAAGTTAAAGTTAAAGTTAAAGTTAAAGTTAAAGTTAAAGTTAAAGTTAAAGTTAAAGTTAAAGTTAAAGTTAAAGTTAAAGTTAAAGTTAAAGTTAAAGTTAAAGTTAAAGTTAAAGTTAAAGTTAAAGTTAAAGTTAAAGTTAAAGTTAAAGTTAAAGTTAAAGTTAAAGTTAAAGTTAAAGTTAAAGTTAAAGTTAAAGTTAAAGTTAAAGTTAAAGTTAAAGTTAAAGTTAAAGTTAAAGTTAAAGTTAAAGTTAAAGTTAAAGTTAAAGTTAAAGTTAAAGTTAAAGTTAAAGTTAAAGTTAAAGTTAAAGTTAAAGTTAAAGTTAAAGTTAAAGTTAAAGTTAAAGTTAAAGTTAAAGTTAAAGTTAAAGTTAAAGTTAAAGTTAAAGTTAAAGTTAAAGTTAAAGTTAAAGTTAAAGTTAAAGTTAAAGTTAAAGTTAAAGTTAAAGTTAAAGTTAAAGTTAAAGTTAAAGTTAAAGTTAAAGTTAAAGTTAAAGTTAAAGTTAAAGTTAAAGTTAAAGTTAAAGTTAAAGTTAAAGTTAAAGTTAAAGTTAAAGTTAAAGTTAAAGTTAAAGTTAAAGTTAAAGTTAAAGTTAAAGTTAAAGTTAAAGTTAAAGTTAAAGTTAAAGTTAAAGTTAAAGTTAAAGTTAAAGTTAAAGTTAAAGTTAAAGTTAAAGTTAAAGTTAAAGTTAAAGTTAAAGTTAAAGTTAAAGTTAAAGTTAAAGTTAAAGTTAAAGTTAAAGTTAAGTTTTTTTTTTTTTTTTTTGGTATTCGCGGGAGGAGGAAATGCTTTATGCACTAACCGGGGTTAAGCCCTCGTTACTAGATGCTCTAGCATCGGGACTCTCCGAGTGTGGGACTCCCTTCCTATGTTAAGGTATACCGCACTAAAACCTAACCTTCCACGGCCCGCGCATTCTTCCTTACCTGGGACCGCGCTTAGCATTACTTCAGGTAAGGAAGCGCGTTACGTGAGCCCTGTGGCTACTTCACGCTAACTGGCTAGACAACCGTCTTCCCGTTTCGCAAGGAGGACGTTCCTCGCGTATCGCCTCACTATATCCCATCTTGCATTTTCAGAGGTCATCTTTCGAATGACACTGCCTGGGGAAAGCTCGCCAATTGTCTCTTCCACCCGCCTTCTTTCTTCAGCGAATTGCTCGCATTCGAAAAAGGTGTGGCGTACATCGTCTATGGCTCCACAGTAGGTGCAGTTCGGGGTTTGAACCTTGCCCATTCTGTGCAGGTACTCACGGAAATAACCGTGTCCGCTTAAGAATTGGGTCAGGTAAAAGTCGACGTCTCCATGCGGCCGATTCAGCCATGGTTCCACTTCGGGGATTAAAACCCTGGTCCACCTTCCAGCAGTACTGTTGCTCCATTGTAGTTGCCACCGCCGGATCGATTCACCTCGCGCCTGCGTTGCAGCAACGTCTCTACGTATCTCTGCACGAGTGTCGTACATAATTTTTCTTTCCTCAGCGAGGAGGTATATCGGTATGGTCCCCGCAATGACCAGAACAGCGTCTGCGGAGACCGTGCGGTATGCTGAGGCGATTCTCAGGGTCCCCGTGCATTGAACCGCGGTAATAGCTGCCTGGTACTTCTGGATTTTCATTGCATCCGCCCAGACTTCTGCACCGTACAATAGTATAGAATCTGAGGCGGACGCCAGCAACTTTCTTATGCATGGCTTTGGTCCACCTGTGTTTGCCATTAGCCGACTCAGACTTGCGATGGTTTTCACAGCCTTCTCGCAGGAGCTTCTTAAATGCTCCGAGAAAGTCAGCTTGTTGTCCAATTTCACCCCTACATATTTTGTAGAGCGACGCGTTTCTATCTGTTGATCCCCAACAGTCATGTTAATGAGTGTGGGGATCCTGCTTTTCGTTAGGATCACGATCTCTGTCTTGGCTGTAGCCAGTTG
Organism: Campiglossa producta; assembly: GCA_964058755.1. Lineage (NCBI taxonomy): Eukaryota > Metazoa > Arthropoda > Insecta > Diptera > Tephritidae > Campiglossa > Campiglossa producta. Next base: position 86,257,200 of record CAXKVI010000001.1, on the reverse strand, counting down.
GAGACCGTGATCATTCATCCACTTGTCTACACTACGCATCACTTGGTTTAGTTTAAGCTGTGCCAGGTCGCAGCTTCGTGCTGTTATTACGGCAGCCACGTCGTCTGCAAAAGCAACTAAAAAAGTGCTTTCTGGCATCTGCATTCGAAGAAGGCTGTCATATGTAGCATTCCACAGGTCAGGGCCGAGCACCGACCCTTGTGCTGCCCCACCTGTTAGCTTCACCTTTCTTTGACCCTGCGTCGTTTCATAAATTAGCCAGCGGTTTCTTAAGTAGTCCCTCAATATATCTAACAGGTATATTGAGACCTTGAAGGAGCGTTCTAATGCGTCAAGCATGTCCTCCCACCTGACAGAGTTAAAAGCATTTTTAACATCTAACGTCACCAATAGTACTACCGGCCTTGCTAGATGGCTTGCCGTCTCAGCCTTCCGGACCGCATCTAGAACGTCGGCTATGGCGTCTATTGTGGAGTGCCTTCTCCGAAAGCCATGTTGGCGGTGTGAGAGTCCACCCTCATCTTCTATGGCTGCTGTTAGGCGTTGCTTTATAAGGCTCTCCATCATTTTTCCCGCTGTGTCGAGCATACATAGTGGGCGAAAGGATGATGGAGAGTTTGGGTCTCCTTTACCCTTCGGGGAAGACACTTGCCTGCAGACATTTGTTGTACATGTGCAACAAAAGCTCTGGACAGCTATTAGCAGTTAACCTGAGTGCCTCCGCAGGTATTCCGTCGGGTCCTGGGGCTTTTCCAGCCTTCATGCTACGCAGGGCTACTTTGAGCTCTTCTTAAAGTTAAAGTTAAAGTTAAAGTTAAAGTTAAAGTTAAAGTTAAAGTTAAAGTTAAAGTTAAAGTTAAAGTTAAAGTTAAAGTTAAAGTTAAAGTTAAAGTTAAAGTTAAAGTTAAAGTTAAAGTTAAAGTTAAAGTTAAAGTTAAAGTTAAAGTTAAAGTTAAAGTTAAAGTTAAAGTTAAAGTTAAAGTTAAAGTTAAAGTTAAAGTTAAAGTTAAAGTTAAAGTTAAAGTTAAAGTTAAAGTTAAAGTTAAAGTTAAAGTTAAAGTTAAAGTTAAAGTTAAAGTTAAAGTTAAAGTTAAAGTTAAAGTTAAAGTTAAAGTTAAAGTTAAAGTTAAAGTTAAAGTTAAAGTTAAAGTTAAAGTTAAAGTTAAAGTTAAAGTTAAAGTTAAAGTTAAAGTTAAAGTTAAAGTTAAAGTTAAAGTTAAAGTTAAAGTTAAAGTTAAAGTTAAAGTTAAAGTTAAAGTTAAAGTTAAAGTTAAAGTTAAAGTTAAAGTTAAAGTTAAAGTTAAAGTTAAAGTTAAAGTTAAAGTTAAAGTTAAAGTTAAAGTTAAAGTTAAAGTTAAAGTTAAAGTTATATCATATGATGTCATATCATGTGATGTCATATCATATGATGTCATATCATGTGATGTCATATCATGTGACGTCATATCATATGATGTCATATCATTTGATGTCATATCATATGATGTCAGATCATATGAAATCATATCATATGATGTCAGATCACCTTGAGGAGGCGCCCGGTAGGGGAACCGATACCCCCTCGGGGTAAAGTTAAAGTTAAAGTTAAAGTTAAAGTTAAAGTTAAAGTTAAAGTTAAAGTTAAAGTTAAAGTTAAAGTTAAAGTTAAAGTTAAAGTTAAAGTTAAAGTTAAAGTTAAAGTTAAAGTTAAAGTTAAAGTTAAAGTTAAAGTTAAAGTTAAAGTTAAAGTTAAAGTTAAAGTTAAAGTTAAAGTTAAAGTTAAAGTTAAAGTTAAAGTTAAAGTTAAAGTTAAAGTTAAAGTTAAAGTTAAAGTTAAAGTTAAAGTTAAAGTTAAAGTTAAAGTTAAAGTTAAAGTTAAAGTTAAAGTTAAAGTTAAAGTTAAAGTTAAAGTTAAAGTTAAAGTTAAAGTTAAAGTTAAAGTTAAAGTTAAAGTTAAAGTTAAAGTTAAAGTTAAAGTTAAAGTTAAAGTTAAAGTTAAAGTTAAAGTTAAAGTTAAAGTTAAAGTTAAAGTTAAAGTTAAAGTTAAAGTTAAAGTTAAAGTTAAAGTTAAAGTTAAAGTTAAAGTTAAAGTTAAAGTTAAAGTTAAAGTTAAAGTTAAAGTTAAAGTTAAAGTTAAAGTTAAAGTTAAAGTTAAAGTTAAAGTTAAAGTTAAAGTTAAAGTTAAAGTTAAAGTTAAAGTTAAAGTTAAAGTTAAAGTTAAAGTTAAAGTTAAAGTTAAAGTTAAAGTTAAAGTTAAAGTTAAAGTTAAAGTTAAAGTTAAAGTTAAAGTTAAAGTTAAAGGAATTTGAATCACTAAAATTAATTTTCCTTCAACTACAAACGACAGAATTGATTGTAGTGAAATTTTGTTTTGTAGCTTTTACAGTTACTCCGAAAATACAATATGTTTTAAATTGTTTGTAGTTTTTTCTCCGAAAAAAAATAAACATTTTTTTGCTCCAAAGGTTTTGGAGTAATCTATAACGCAAGTCAAAAAAAGTAAAATTCAGCAATTTGAAACACTAAAAGTACTTGTACTTTTCCTACAACTACAAACAAAAAAATTGTTGTAGAGAAATTTTTTTTGTAGCTTTTATAGTTACTCCGAAAATACAATATATTGTGCAGAAACCAAGGGAATGAAGTAAATTTAGTGTTTTTTTTTGTTGAAATATTTTTTAAATTTTAAAACATTTTTTTGCTCCAAAGGTTAAGGAGTAATAGATAACCAAAGTCAAAACAAGCTAAATTCAGGAATTTGAATCACTAAAAGTACTTTTCCTACAACTACAAACGACAAAATTGATTTTACTGAAATTTTTTTTTTAGGTTTTATAGTTACTCCGAAAATACAATATATTGTGCAGAAACCAAGCAAATGAAGTAAATTACGTTGTTTTTTTGTTTAAATATGTTTTAAATTGAATTTTTGATACTTAGAGAAAAGTGACAAAGATTTACACAGCGATGGATACCATGACGACGTTTCGGACTTTCCAGGGTCCACATCAGATGGATTTTCGGACACAGAACCGAAGCGGTTAATGCAATTGCTTATAACAAATCAGCTACGATGCCCTGTAGTATTTCTAAGTCAACTTTCTTATAAGCGTGCCAATTTCATACCTTTAGACATAAGGCCGCGACATATTTTCCATATGATACACGGAATATGAGTATATTATTAGGCATATTTATGCAGAAGCACACTGAGGTTTTTAATTTGCATTCCTTCATACCACTTTTTTGTGTATTATTGGTTTGCTCTACCTATGGTGTGTTATTTTTTTGTTGTAGTTTGTAGTTTTTTATTCGCAAATTTTTTTTTTTTGCTCCAAGGGCTTCGGAGTAATAGACACGCATGTCAAAAAAAGGCAGAATTCAGCAATTTGAATCACTAAAACTACAAACTACAACTACAAACGACAAAATTGATTGTACTGAAATTTTTTTTTTTAGGTTTTATAGTTACTCCGAAAATACAATATATTGTGCAGAAACCAAGCAAATGAAGTAAATTACGTTTTTTTTTGTTGAAATATGTTTTAAATCGTATGTAGTTTTTTCTCTGAAAAAAAAAAATGTTTTTGCTCCAAAGGTTTTGGAGTAATCGATAACGCATGTCAAAAAAGGCAGAATTCAGAAATTTGAACGCACTAAAATTACTTTTCCTACAACTGCAAACGACGGAATTGATTGCAGTGAAATTATTTTTGTAGCTTTTATAGTTACTCCGAAAATGCAATATATTGTGAAGAAACCAAGCACATTAAGTAAATTTCGCTTTTTTTGTTGAAATATGTTTTATATCGTTTGTAGTTTTTTATCAGAAAAACATTTTTTTTTTGCTCCAAGGGTTTCGGAGTAATCGATAACGCGTGTCAAAAAAAGGCAGAATTCAGAAATTTGAAACCACTAAAATTACTCCTCCTACAACTACCAACGACAGAATTGATTGTAGTGAAATTTTTTTTTGTAGCTTTTATAGTTACTCCTAAAATGCAATATATTATGCAGAAACCAAGCACATGAAGTAAATGTCGTTTTTTTTTTTTTTTGTTGAAATATGTTTTAAATCGTTTGTAGTTTTTTATCCGAAAAATTTTTGTTTTGCTCCAAGGGCTTCGGAGTAATCGATACGCATGTCAAAAAAGGGCAGAATTCAGCAATTTGAAGGCACTAAAAGTACTTTTCCTACAAATACAAACGAAAAAATTGTTGTAGTGAAATTTTTTTGTAGCTTTTATAGTTACTCCGAAAATACAATATATTGTGGAGAAACAAAGCAAATGGTTAAAGTTAAAGTTAAAGTTAAAGTTAAAGTTAAAGTTAAAGTTAAAGTTAAAGTTAAAGTTAAAGTTAAAGTTAAAGTTAAAGTTAAAGTTAAAGTTAAAGTTAAAGTTAAAGTTAAAGTTAAAGTTAAAGTTAAAGTTAAAGTTAAAGTTAAAGTTAAAGTTAAAGTTAAAGTTAAAGTTAAAGTTAAAGTTAAAGTTAAAGTTAAAGTTAAAGTTAAAGTTAAAGTTAAAGTTAAAGTTAAAGTTAAAGTTAAAGTTAAAGTTAAAGTTAAAGTTAAAGTTAAAGTTAAAGTTAAAGTTAAAGTTAAAGTTAAAGTTAAAGTTAAAGTTAAAGTTAAAGTTAAAGTTAAAGTTAAAGTTAAAGTTAAAGTTAAAGTTAAAGTTAAAGTTAAAGTTAAAGTTAAAGTTAAAGTTAAAGTTAAAGTTAAAGTTAAAGTTAAAGTTAAAGTTAAAGTTAAAGTTAAAGTTAAAGTTAAAGTTAAAGTTAAAGTTAAAGTTAAAGTTAAAGTTAAAGTTAAAGTTAAAGTTAAAGTTAAAGTTAAAGTTAAAGTTAAAGTTAAAGTTAAAGTTAAAGTTAAAGTTAAAGTTAAAGTTAAAGTTAAAGTTAAAGTTAAAGTTAAAGTTAAAGTTAAAGTTAAAGTTAAAGTTAAAGTTAAAGTTAAAGTTAAAGTTAAAGTTAAAGTTAAAGTTAAAGTTAAAGTTAAAGTTAAAGTTAAAGTTAAAGTTAAAGTTAAAGTTAAAGTTAAAGTTAAAGTTAAGTTTTTTTTTTTTTTTTTTGGTATTCGCGGGAGGAGGAAATGCTTTATGCACTAACCGGGGTTAAGCCCTCGTTACTAGATGCTCTAGCATCGGGACTCTCCGAGTGTGGGACTCCCTTCCTATGTTAAGGTATACCGCACTAAAACCTAACCTTCCACGGCCCGCGCATTCTTCCTTACCTGGGACCGCGCTTAGCATTACTTCAGGTAAGGAAGCGCGTTACGTGAGCCCTGTGGCTACTTCACGCTAACTGGCTAGACAACCGTCTTCCCGTTTCGCAAGGGAACGTTCCTCGCGTATCGCCTCACTATATCCCATCTTGCATTTTCAGAGGTCATCTTTCGAATGACACTGCCTGGGGAAAGCTCGCCAATTGTCTCTTCCACCCGCCTTCTTTCTTCAGCGAATTGCTCGCATTCGAAAAAGGTGTGGCGTACATCGTCTATGGCTCCACAGTAGGTGCAGTTCGGGGTTTGAACCTTGCCCATTCTGTGCAGGTACTCACGGAAATAACCGTGTCCGCTTAAGAATTGGGTCAGGTAAAAGTCGACGTCTCCATGCGGCCGATTCAGCCATGGTTCCACTTCGGGGATTAAAACCCTGGTCCACCTTCCAGCAGTACTGTTGCTCCATTGTAGTTGCCACCGCCGGATTGATTCACCTCGCGCCTGCGTTGCAGCAACGTCTCTACGTATCTCTGCACGAGTGTCGTACATAATTTTTCTTTCCTCAGCGAGGAGGTATATCGGTATGGTCCCCGCAATGACCAGAACAGCGTCTGCGGAGACCGTGCGGTATGCTGAGGCGATTCTCAGGGTCCCCCTGCATTGAACCGCGGTAATAGCTGCCTGGTACTTCTGGATTTTCATTGCATCCGCCCAGACTTCTGCACCGTACAATAGTATAGAATCTGAGGCGGACGCCAGCAACTTTCTTATGCATGGCTTTGGTCCACCTGTGTTTGCCATTAGCCGACTCAGACTTGCGATGGCTTTCACAGCCTTCTCGCAGGAGCTTCTTAAATGCTCCGAGAAAGTCAGCTTGTTGTCCAATTTCACCCCTACATATTTTGTAGAGCGACGCGTTTCTATCTGTTGATCCCCAACAGTCATGTTAATGAGTGTGGGGATCCTGCTTTTCGTTAGGATCACGATCTCTGTCTTGGCTGTAGACAGTTGGAGACCGTGATCATTCATCCACTTGTCTACACTACGCATCACTTGGTTTAGTTTAAGCTGTGCCAGGTCGCAGCTTCGTGCTGTTATTACGGCAGCCACGTCGTCTGCAAAAGCAACTAAAAAAGTGCTTTCTCTAAAATTAATTTTCCTACAATTACAAACGAAAAAATTGTTGTAGTGAAATTTTTTTTGTAGCTTTTATAGTTACTCCGAAAATACAATATATTGTGTAGAAGCCAAGCAAATTAATTAAATTTCGGTTTTTCTTTTGTTGAAATATGTTTTAAATCGTTTATCCGAAAAAAATTTTTTTTTTGCTCCAAGGGTTTGGGAGTAGTCGATAACGCATGTTAAAAAAAGGCAGAATTCAGCAATTTGAAACACTAAAATTAATTTTCCTACAACTACAAACGAAAAAATTGTTGTAGTGAAATTTTTTTTGTAGCTTATATAGTTACTCCGAAAATACAATATATTGTGCAGAAACCAAGCAAATGAAGTAAATCGCTTTTTTTTGTTGAAATATGTTTTAAATCGTTTGTAGTGAAATTTTTTTTTTTGTAGCTTTTGCAGTTACTCTGAAAATGCAATATATTGTGCAGAAACCAAGCACATGAAGTAAATTTCGTTTTTTTTTGTTGAACTATGTTTTAAATTGTTTACACCCACTGTCATTTCGACTTCATTCTCATTTTCAAATGTACATATTTCTTCGTACTCATTATAAAAACCAGGTTCGTTTATAAATTTAACATCGCGACTTATTATAATGTATCGGTTTTCTTTCGACCACAACCTATACGCTTTGGATTCTGCTGAATATCCGACCAATACGCAAGGAACGGAACGAGACTGCATCTTGTCTTTCGACTTGCCTTTATTCAATACATATGTAAGCTTTTGACCCGAAAACTCTTAAATAAGTTACACTTGCAGTTTTATTTGTCCAAATTGTAAATAGCACTTCACGCGTTGTTTTTGTTATACATCTGTTGCGTAAATAACATGCCGTATTAATAGCTTCTGCCCAAAAACTAGCAGGCACGCCAGCTTATTTCATCATACACCTGGCCATCTCGACGAGCGTTCGTTTTTTACGTTCGGCCATACCATTTTGGTGCGGTGTATATGGCGTAGTCAACCGACCCTTTATACCGTATTTTTCAAGAAAATCGTCAAACTTGCGGTTGCAATATTCGCGCCCGTTATCCGATTGTAGCGCTTTTATTTTTCGACCCGTAAATGTCTCTGCTGCAGCTTTAAATTTTTTAAATGCGTCAAATACATCAGATTTGTTGTTAATAAAATGCACCTCGCACCATCTCGAGTGTTCGTCAATGAACGTAACAAAATATTTTTCACCAGAATTTGATGCGCAACGCATCGGACCACATACATCACTGTGAACAATATCGAGAACACCATTTGTACGATTTCCTACACTTTTAGGAAAAGACATACGCATTTGTTTTTCACTCACGCACACTTCGCATACTGACAAATTCTGCTGGGGTTCTATGTCAAGACCGTATACTACATTACTCTTTGCCATATCTTTTAGATCACGTTTATTTAAGTGACCTATCCGATAGTGCCATAAATCGATATTATATTACACGGGTGCACCGTGAAGGCATTGTTTTCGTTTAAATTTTGCATAAAATATAGATTTCCGTTTCGTTTCGCGGTAAAAAGTACGTTTTTGTTTTTGTCAATGACTATTGCCTCACATTTACGAAAATGTACTTCATATCCTTTATCCACGATCTTGGATACAGATAGTAGATTCGTACGTAGATCCGACACATAAAGAACATCACTAAGATTTATCTTTTTCTCACAACCACTTTCGTCATAACCACTTTTACATTTCCAATACCGGTTATTTTTGTAGAGTTGTTGTTACTAAGTTAAGCTTTTGATTCACTTCGCACAAGTTTTCAAAATTGCCTTTGTCTGCACTCATGTGCGATGTACAACCACTATCTAAGCACCACTTTTTATTTCCACCAGACAAGAAAACCGATTCAGTTACATTTAACGATGCACTACTGATTCACCAAGTTTATTATTGTCCTTCTTAACACTTTGTTTACAATGTCCGACCTTCGCTTTGCAATCTCTCGCGTAGTGACCAACCGCCACATCGATAGCATTTGATTCGTTTACAATCGCTGCGTTTCACGCCAGAGTTATGATAACCCTTTTTAAATGAACTATTTTCGTTTTGTTTTTGTATTTTTTTTACATGCATCATTATCGTTTCTTTCTTGTTTCACTTTTCGCGATTCCGATTCTTCCAGAATTTTCACACGTAGTACCTCGGGCTTAGGTAAATCATCGCGAGTCTCTAGAGCGCAACGAAATGTCTCATAAGAATCTGGTAATCTATATAATAGTAAAATTGCTAACAATTCATCGCCTATTGTCACTTTTATGTCTTTCAATTTCGCGACCGCGTCGATAAAATCGTTTAACCGTTTCGGGACGATGGGGATGTTTTTATCCCGAAGAAATTCAAAAAATCGTATCTGTCACAATATGGAAGCGATTTGGTTCAAAACAGTCCCAAATCATTCATTATACTCTTCTCTACAAAAACAAAAATACCAGCTGTTGGTTGGAGTCATCAGTTTTTTATTAAATGTCATTTTCTTAGACACGTTGTTGCGTAGATGGTATTTGTTTGGAAAAAGGTTAGAAAATAAGTGATTTTTAATTGAATTATAGTTACATTTTGTGGAAATAGTGCTAATCTATTGAAATAAAACGTTTAGAATAAAGAATAACTTATTTTCCTTATAAGAAGTCAAGGTAAGTTCCGTGTGAAGAAATCATCCCAAATCCGTTTATTTGTGGGATATTATTATCCCATACGTACTCATGTACATTATTTTTCTTAGAGAATGGAGAGACTACGCAGACTGGGTGTTTCACAAATTCAGAACTTTTTGAATGAATCGAGTGATGAGGATGATCTGTTTGCTGATAGTGGTTCCGCATACAGTCCTAGTGAAAAAAGCAACATTGATTCAGGAGATGGAGAAAACACACAGCCCGGCAGAGCATAGAAATTGATCGTGGAAATGAAAGTGCTATAGATGAAATTGGTGGTGGAAATGAAAGTGCTATGGATGAAAATGATGGTGAAAATGAAAGTACTGATGATGAAATATACGAAGTTGAACGTTTGGAAGAAGATAATGTGAATGAATGGCCTGATGATATTATAATATGGACAGACCCACAACCGACATTCAAGCCACGATTCACTATTAGCCAAGAACGAATCATTCATAATCAGGGCGTATAAATATAATGTCTTATAAGATAAAATTGAATATATAAACGACAAAATAAAATGAAATCGAGTGAATTTAATATTTTTTTTAATATTTTTGAATACAGATGGATTTGGGATGTTTTTATCCCAGGACATTTATTAATATTTTTGAATACAGATGGATTTGGGATGTTTTTATCCCAGGACAATATCTCCTTTTAGGGATGCGCTAAAAATATATTATCAAATTACTTTTCTTAAAATAGCCATAGGAGACGAAATAAACACTTTTCTTTGAGATTGTACGTCACAAAAGTTCCCGTCCCGAAACGGTACAAATGCTTTCTAACATTATCACCATCTTTCATACGAGCAAGAGCGACTCGTTTTAGAAGTGTCGCTTTACGAGCAGGCCCTTTGGACTGATATGTTGCCTCTAGCTTTGACCACATTGTACATGCATGTGCGCACTCTGCCACTAATCCTAACTCAGATGGACTCATAGCTAGCATAATATATGCGCAAGCCTTCTGGTCATTTATTTCGGCTGCGGTGGGACATGTCTTGCTCCCTTCTGCATACGACCATAAATCATTTTTGATGAGAATCGCCCGCATATGCATTTTCCACGTATCGAAATTTTCCGTGTTTAGCGGTTCGATCCGAACGTTCGACATTTTCGCGAGATAACTATTTAGATTCCGTATACTCGTGACTCTGGGCCCATAACCTGATAAAACGATCGATTTAAAAACACGAATATGAACTGGTTTATTTCAAAAGGAAAAACCGAATGAAAAAATTGTAATTCAAATGACAATTAGTTCGTAAAACTCAGAGATCAATATGTTACAAAGTGAACACCTCCAAAGGTTTAGGAGTAATCGATAACGCAAGTCAAAAAAAGCTAAATTCAGCAATTTGAATCACTAAAAGTACTTTTCCGACAAATTGTACTGAAGTTTTTTTTTTTAGGTTTTATAGTTACTCCGAAAATACAATATATTGTGCAGAAACCAAGCAAATGAAGTAATTACGTTTTTTTTGTTGAAATATGTTTTAAATTGTTTGTAGTTTTTTATCCGAAAAAATTACATTTTTTTGCTCCAAAGGTAATCGATAACGCATGTCAAAAAAAGGCAGAATTCAGCAATTTCAAAGCATTAAAAGTACTTTTCCTACAACTAAAAACGAAAAAATTGATTGTAGTGAAATTTTTTTTGTAGCTTTTATAGTTACTCCGAAAATACAATATATTGCGCAGCAGCCAAGCAAATGAAGTAAATTTCGGTTTTTCTTTTGTTGAAATATCGTTTGTAGTTTTTTATCCGAAACAATTTTTTTTTTTCTCCAAAGGTTTCGGAGTAATCGCTAACGCATGTTAAAAAAAGGCAGAATTCAGCAATTTGAAACACTAAAATTAATTTTCCTACAACTACAAACGAAAAAAATTGTTGTATTGAAATTTTTTTTTTCTAGCTTTTACATTTACTCCTAAAATGCAATATATTGTGAAGAAACCAAGCACATGAAGTAAATTTCCCTTTTTTTGTTGAACTATGTTTTAAATTGTTTGTAGTTTTTTCTCCGAAAAAAAAAACATTTTTTTGCTACAAAGGTTTCGGAGTAATCGTAACGCATGTTAAAAAAGCAGAATTCAGCAATTTGAAAGACTAAAATTCATTTTCCTACAACTGCAAACGAAAAAATTGTTGTAGTGAAATTTTTTTTGTAGCTTTTATAGTTACTCCGAAAATACAATATATTGTGCAGAAGCCAAGCAAATGAATTAAATTTCGGTTTTTCTTTTGTTGAAATATGTTTTAAATCGTTTGTAGTGAAATTTTTTTTTTTGTAGCTTTTGCAGTTACTCGGAAAATGCAATATATTGTGCAGAAACCAAGCACATGAAGTAAATTTCGGTTTTTTTTTGTTGAACTATGTTTTAAATTGTTTACACCCACTGTCATTTCGACTTCATTCTCATTTTCAAATGTACATATTTCTTCGTACTCATTATAAAAACCAGGTTCGTTTATAAATTTAACATCGCGACTTATTATAATGTATCGGTTTTCTTTCGACCACAACCTATACGCTTTGGATTCTGCTGAATATCCGACCAATACGCAAGGAACGGAACGAGACTGCATCTTGTCTTTCGACTTGCCTTTATTCAATACATATGTAAGCTTTTGACCCGAAAACTCTTAAATAAGTTACACTTGCAGTTTTATTTGTCCAAATTGTAAATAGCACTTCACGCGTTGTTTTTGTTATACATCTTTTGCGTAAATAACATGCCGTATTAATAGCTTCTGCCCAAAAACTAGCAGGCACGCCAGCTTATTTCATCATACACCTGGCCATCTCGACGAGCGTTCGTTTTTTACGTTTTGGTGCGGTGTATATGGCGTAGTCAACCGACCCTTTATACCGTATTTTTCAAGAAAATCGTCAAACTTGCGGTTGCAATATTCGCGCCCTTTATCCGATTGTAGCGCTTTTATTTTTCGACCCGTAAATGTCTCTGCTGCAGCTTTAAATTTTTTAAATGCGTCAAATACATCAGATTTGTTGTTAATAAAATGCACCTCGCACCATCTCGAGTGTTCGTCAATGAACGTAACAAAATATTTTTCACCAGAATTTGATGCGCAACGCATCGGACCACATACATCACTGTGAACAATATCGAGAACACCATTTGTACGATTTCCTACACTTTTAGGAAAAGACATACGCATTTGTTTTTCACTCACGCACACTTTGCATACTGACAAATTCTGCTGGGGTTCTATGTCAAGACCGTATACTACATTACCCTTTGCCATATCTTTTAGATCACGTTTATTTAAGTGACCCATCCGATAGTGCCATAAATCGATATTATATTACACGGGTGCACCGTGAAGGCATTGTTTTCGTTTAAATTTTGCATAAAATATAGATTTCCGTTTCGTTTCGCGGTAAAAAGTACGTTTTTGTTTTTGTCAAAGACTATTGCCTCACATTTACGAAAATGTACTTCATATCCTTTATCCTCGATCTTGGATACAGATAGTAAATTCGTACGTAGATCCGACACATAAAGAACATCACTAAGATTTATCTTTTCAATTTCGCGACCGCGTCGATAAAATCGTTTAACCGTTTCGGGACGATGGGGATGTTTTTTTATCCCGAAGAAATTTGTCCAAATTGTAAATGGCACTTCACGCGTTGTTTTTGTTATACATCTGTTGCGTAAATAGCATGCCGTATTAATAGCTTCTGCCCAAAAACTAGCAGGCACGCCAGCTTGTTTCATCATACACCTGGCCATCTCGACGAGCGTTCGGTTTTTACGTTCGGCCATACCATTTTGGTGCGGTGTATATGGCGTAGTCAACCGACGCTTTATACCGTATTTTTCAAGAAAATCGTCAAACTTGCGGTTGCAATATTCGCGCCCGTTATCCGATTGTAGCGCTTTTATTTTCCGACCCGTAAATGTCTCTGCTGCAGCTTTAAATTTTTTAAACGCGTCAAATACATCAGATTTGTTTTTAATAAAATGCACCTCGCACCATCTCGAGTGTTCGTCAATGAACGTAACAAAATATTTTTCACCAGAATTTGATGCGCAACGCATCGGACCACATACATCACTGTGAACAATATCGAGAACACCATTTGTACGATTTCCTACACTTTTAGGAAAAGACATACGCGTTTGTTTTTCACTCACGCACACTTCGCATACTGACAAATTCTGCTGGGGTTCTATGTCAAGACCGTATACTACATTACCCTTTGCCATATCTTTTAGATCACGTTCATTTAAGAGACCCATCCGATAGTGCCATAAATCGATATTATATTACACGGTTGCACCGTGAAGGCATTGTTTTCGTTTAAATTTTGCATCAAATATAGATTTCCGTTTCGTTTCGCGGTAAAAAGTACGTTTTTGTTGTTGTCAATGACTATGGCCTCACATTTACGAAAATGTACTTCATAGCCTCTATCCACGATCTTGGATACAGATAGTAAATTCGTACGTAGATCCGACACATAAAGAACATCACTAAGATTTATCTTTTTCTCACAACCACTTTCGTCAGAATTCAGCAATTTGAAACACTAAAATTAATTTTCCTACAACTACAAACGAAAAAATTGTTGTATTAAAATTTTTTTTTTCTAGCTTTTACATTTACTCATAAAATGCAATATATTGTGCAGAAACCAAGCACATGAAGTAAATTTCCCTTTTTTTTGTTGAGCTATGTTTTAAATTGTTTGTAGTTTTTTCTCCGAAAAAAAACAACATTTTTTTGCTATAAAGGTTTCGGAGTAATCGATAACGCATGTTAAAAAAGCAGAAATCAGCAATTTGAAAGACTAAAATTAATTTTCCTACAATTACAAACGAAAAAATTGTTGTAGTGAAATTTTTTTTTGTAGCTTTTATAGTTACTCCGAAAATACAATATATTGTGTAGAAGCCAAGCAAATTAATTAAATTTCGGTTTTTCTTTTGTTGAAATATGTTTTAAATCGTTTATCCGAAAAAAATTTTTTTTTTGCTCCAAGGGTTTGGGAGTAGTCGATAACGCATGTTAAAAAAAGGCAGAATTCAGCAATTTGAAACACTAAAATTAATTTTCCTACAACTACAAACGAAAAAATTGTTGTAGTGAAATTTTTTTTGTAGCTTATATAGTTACTCCGAAAATACAATATATTGTGCAGAAACCAAGCAAATGAAGTAAATCGCTTTTTTTTGTTGAAATATGTTTTAAGTCGTTTGTAGTGAAATTTTTTTTTTTGTAGCTTTTGCAGTTACTCGGAAGATGCAATATATTGTGCAGAAACCAAGCACATGAAGTAAATTTCGTTTTTTTTTGTTGAACTATGTTTTAAATTGTTTACACCCACTGTCATTTCGACTTCATTCTCATTTTCAAATGTACATATTTCTTCGTACTCATTATAAAAACCAGGTTCGTTTATAAATTTAACATCGCGACTTATTATAATGTATCGGTTTTCTTTCGACCACAACCGATACGCTTTGGATTCTGCTGAATATCCGACCAATACGCAAGGAACGGAACGAGACTGCATCTTGTCTTTCGACTTGTCTTTATTCAATACATATGTAAGCTTTTGACCCGAAAACTCTTAAATAAGTTACACTTGCAGTTTTATTTGTCCAAATTGTAAATGGCACTTCACGCGTTGTGTTTGTTATACACCTGTTGCGTAAATAACATGCCGTATTAATAGCTTCTGCCCAAAAACTAGCAGGCACGCCAGCTTGTTTCATCATACACCTCGACGAGCGTTCGGTTTTTACGTTCGGCCATACCATTTTGGTGCGGTATATATGGTGTAGTCAACCGACGTTTTATACCGTATTTTTCAAGAAAATCGTCAAACTTGCGGTTGCAATATTCGCGCCCGTTATCCGATTGTAGCGCTTTTATTTTCCGACCCGTAAACGTCTCTGCTGCAGCTTTAAATTTTTTAAATTTTTTAAATGCGTCAAATACATCAGATTTGTTTTTAATAAAATGCACCTCGCACCATCTCGAGTGTTCGTCAATGAACGTAACAAAATATTTTTCACCAGAATTTGATGCGCAACGCATCGGACCACATACATCACTGTGAACAATATCGAGAACACCATTTGTACGATTTCCTACACTTTTAGGAAAAGACATACGCGTTTGTTTTTCACTCACGCACACTTCGCATACTGACAAATTCTGCTGGGGTTCTATGTCAAGACCGTATACTACATGACCCTTTGCCATATCTTTTAGATCACGTTCTTTTAAGTGACCCATCCGATAGTGCCATAAATCGATATTATATTACACGGTTGCACCGTGAAGGCATTGTTTTCGTTAAAATTTTGCATAATACGTTTTTGTTTTTGTCAATGACTATGGCCTCACATTTACGAAAATGTACTTAGCCTTTATCCGCGATCTTGGATACAGATACGTAGATCCGACACATAAAGAACATCACTAAGATTTATCTTTTTCTCACAACCACTTTCGTCATACCACTTTTACATTTCCAATACCGGTTAATTTTGTAGAGTTGTTGTTAGCTAAGGTAAGCTTTTGATTCACTTCGCGCAAGTTTTCAAAATTGCCTTTGTCTGCACTCATGTGCGATGTACAACCGCTATCTAAGCACCACTTTTTATTTCTACCAGGGCACAAGAAAACCGATTCAGTTACATTTAACGATGCACTACTGATTCACCAAGTTTATTATTGTCCTTCTTAACACTTTGTTTACAATGTTCGCTTCCTTCGCTTTGCAATCTCTCCCGTAGTGACCACAACCGCCACATCGATAGCGTTTGTTTCGTTTAGAATCACCGCGTTTCACGCCAGAGTTATGATAACCCTTTTTAAATGAACTATTTTCGTTTTGTTTTTGTGTTTTTTTTTTACATTTTTACGTTTCTTTCTTGTTTCACTTTTCGCGATTCCGATTCGTTTTTTTTTTGTTGAAATATGTTTTAAATTGTTTGTAGTTTTTTATCCGAAAAAAAAAAAATTTTTTTGCTCCAAATGTTTCGGAGTAATCGATAACGCATGTCAAAAAAAGGCAGAATTAAGCAATTTCAAAGCATTAAAAGTACTTTGCCTACAACTAAAAACGAAAAAATTGATTGTAGTGAAATTTTTTTTTGTAGCTTTTATAGTTACTCCGAAAATACAATATATTGCTCAGAAGCCAAGCAAATGAAGTAAATTTCGGTTTTTCTTTTGTTGAAATATCGTTTGTAGTTTTTTATCCGAAAAAAATTTTTTTTTTGCTCCATAGGATTCGGAGTAATCGATAACGCATGTTAAAAAAAGGTAGAATTCAGCAATTTGAAACACCAAAATTAATTTTCCTACAACTACAAACGACAGAATTGATTGTATTGAAATTTTTTTTTTCTAGCTTTTACATTTACTCCTAAAATGCAATATATTGTGCAGAAACCAAGCACATGAAGTAAATTTCCATTTTTTTGTTGAACTATGTTTTAAATTGTTTGTAGTTTTTTCTCCGAAAAAAAAAAAATTTTTTTTTTGCTCCATAGGATTCGGAGTAATCGATAACGCATGTTAAAAAAAGGCAGAATTCAGCAATTTGAAACACCAAAATTAATTTTCCTACAACTACAAACGACAGAATTGATTGCATTGAAATTTTTTTTTTCTAGCTTTTACATTTACTCCTAAAATGCAATATATTGTGCAGAAACCAAGCACATGAAGTAAATTTCCATTTTTTTGTTGAACTATGTTTTAAATTGTTTGTAGTTTTTTCTCCGAAAAAAAAACATTTTTTTGCCACAAAGGTTTCGGAGTAATTGATAACGCATGTTAATAAAGCAGAATTCAGCAATTTGAAACACTAAAATTAATTTTCCTACAACTACAAACGACAGAATTGATTGTATTGAAATTTTTTTTTTCTAGCTTTTACATTTACTCCTAAAATGCAATATATTGTGCAGAAACCAAGCACATGAAGTAAATTTCCATTTTTTTGTTGAACTATGTTTTAAATCGTTTGTAGTTTTTTATCCGAAAAAAAAAACATTTTTTTGCTCCAAAGTTTTTGGAGTAATCCATAACGCATGTCAAAAAGAAGACAGAATTCAGCAATTTGAAGGCACTAAAAGTACTCTTCCTACAACTACAAAAGAAAAAAATGTTGTTTTGAAATTTTTTTTGTAGCTTTATAGTTACTCCGAAAATACAATATAGTGTGCAGAAACCAAGAGAATGAAGTAAATTTAGTGTTTTTTTTTTTTGTTGAAATATTTTTTAAATTTTAAAACATTTTTTTGCTCCAAAGGTTTCGGAGTAATCTATAACGCATGTCAAAAAAAGGCTGAATTCAGCAATTTCAAAGCATTAAAAGTACTTTTCGTACAACTAAAAACGAAAAAATTGATTTTAGTAAAATTTTGTTTTGTAGCTTTTATAGTTACTCCGAAAATACAATATATTGCGCAGAAGCCAAGCAAATGAAGTAAATTTCGGTTTTTCTTTTGTTGAAATATGTTTTAAATTGTTTGTAGTTTTTTCTCAGAAAAAAAAACAGATTTTTGCTCCAAAGGTTTTGGAGTAATCTATAACGCAAGTCAAAAAAAGCAAAATTCAGCAATTGAAAGCAATAAAAGTACTTTTACTACAACTACAAACGAAAAAATTGTTGTAGTGAAATTTTTTTGTAGCTTTTATAGTTACTCTGAAAATACAATATAGTGTGCAGAAACCAAGAGAATGAAGTAAATTTCGTTTTTTTTTGTTGAAATATGTTTTAAATCGTTTGTAGTATTCTCTCCGAAAAAAAACATGTTTTTGCTCCAAAGGTTTCGGAGTAATCGATAACGCAAGTCAAAAAAAGCAAAATTCAGTAATTTGAAAGCATTTGCATTTTCCACATAAAGAAATTTTCCGCGTTTAGCGGTTCGATCCGAACATTCGAAATTTTCGCGAGATAACTATTTAGATTCCGTATACGCGTGACTCTGGGCCCATAACCTGATAAAACGATCGATTTAAAAACACGAATATGAACTGGTTTATTTCAACAGAAAAACTGAATGAAAAAATTATAATTCAAATGACAATTAGTTCGTAAAACTCAGAGATCAATATGTTACAAAGTGAACAGCTCCAAAGGTTTAGGGGTAATCGATAACGCAAGTCAAGAAAAGCTAAATTCAGCAATTTGAATCACTAAAAGTACTTTTCCGACAAAATTGATTGTACTGAAATTTTTTTTTTTGTGTTTTATAGTTACTCCGAAAATACAATATATTGTGCAGAAACCAAGCAAATGAAGTAATTAGGTTTTTTTTTTTTGTTGAAATATGTTTTAAATTGTTAGTAGTTTTTTATCCGAAAAAAAAAAATTTTTTTTGCTCCAAAGGTTTGGGATTGATAGATAAACATGTTAAAAAAAGGCAGGATTCAGCAATTTGAAACACTAAAATTAATTTTCCTACAACTACAAACGACAGAATTGATAGTAGTGAAATTTTTTTTTTGTAGCTTTTATAGTTACTCCGAAAATACAATATATTGTGCAGAAGCCAAGCACATGAAGTAAATTTCGTTTCTTTTTTTGTTGAACTATGTTTTAAATTGTTTGTCGTTTTTTCTCCGAAAAAAAAAAAAAAACATTTTTTGCTCCAAAGGTTTTGGAGTAATCTATAACGCAAGTCAAAAAAAAGAAAATTCGGCAATTTGAAACACTAAAAGTACTTTTCCTACAACTACGAAAAAAATTGTTGTAGTGAAATTTTGATTTGTAGCTTTTATAGTTACTCCGAAAATACAATATATTGCGCAGAAGCCATGCAAATGAAGTAAATTTCGGTTTTTCTTTTGTTGAAATATGTTTTAAATCGTTTGTAGTTTTTTATCCGAACAAAAAATTTTTTTTTGCTCCAAAGGTAAACATGTTAAAATAAAATTAAAGAATAAAAACTTTTTTAAAAATAAGCTTTTATTATTGGTTTATAAAATTAACTAAAAAGTAAAAAATAAATTCACTGTAAAGGAATATAACACTTTATAAGTTCATTGTAACGTTGAAAGATAATTTGGCTTCTTCGTCTGCCACAAAATAATTCCATATTATACATAATTATATATTTCTAACATTAAAACTTTACACCTAAATTATTAAATCTACCAGTATATATCACATTGCTAATTTTATTAATAATTAAAGCGTGTTAAATTTTGATGGTATAATTAAGAACATTTAGGACCTTCTTTTCTATTTGATGGTATAATTAAGAACATTCAGGACCTTCTTTCCTTGCTATCGAAATTTAACACGCTTTTCTTATTAATAAAATTAGCAATGTGATATATACTGGTAGATTTAATAATTTAGGTGTAAAGTTTTAATGTTAGAAATATATAATTATGTACAATATGGAATTATTTTGTGGCAGACGAAGAAGCCAAATTATCTTTAAACGTTACAATGAACTTATAAAGTGTTATATTCCTTTACAGTAAATTTATTTTTTACTTTTTGGTTAATTTTATAAACCAAGCTTATTTTTAAAAAAGTTTTTTTCTTTAATTTTATTTTTTACTTTTTAGTTCGGTTTATCAACAAGAAATATACCTATAAGCTTGTGCTTAGAACATCTTTTTTCTTAAATTTATTTTAAATATAAAATATTGTTTAAATTAGTTATGCAATCTTTACTTAGTTATTTTAAAATGTACTTCATAGCCTCTATCCACGATCTTGGATACAGATAGTAAATTCGTACGTAGATCCGACACATAAAGAACATCACTAAGATTTATCTTTTTCTCACAACCACTTTCGTCAGAATTCAGCAATTTGAAACACTAAAATTAATTTTCCTACAACTACAAACGAAAAAATTGTTGTATTAAAATTTTTTTTTTCTAGCTTTTACATTTACTCATAAAATGCAATATATTGTGCAGAAACCAAGCACATGAAGTAAATTTCCCTTTTTTTTGTTGAGCTATGTTTTAAATTGTTTGTAGTTTTTTCTCCGAAAAAAAACAACATTTTTTTGCTATAAAGGTTTCGGAGTAATCGATAACGCATGTTAAAAAAGCAGAAATCAGCAATTTGAAAGACTAAAATTAATTTTCCTACAATTACAAACGAAAAAATTGTTGTAGTGAAATTTTTTTTTGTAGCTTTTATAGTTACTCCGAAAATACAATATATTGTGTAGAAGCCAAGCAAATTAATTAAATTTCGGTTTTTCTTTTGTTGAAATATGTTTTAAATCGTTTATCCGAAAAAAATTTTTTTTTTGCTCCAAGGGTTTGGGAGTAGTCGATAACGCATGTTAAAAAAAGGCAGAATTCAGCAATTTGAAACACTAAAATTAATTTTCCTACAACTACAAACGAAAAAATTGTTGTAGTGAAATTTTTTTTGTAGCTTATATAGTTACTCCGAAAATACAATATATTGTGCAGAAACCAAGCAAATGAAGTAAATCGCTTTTTTTTGTTGAAATATGTTTTAAGTCGTTTGTAGTGAAATTTTTTTTTTTGTAGCTTTTGCAGTTACTCGGAAGATGCAATATATTGTGCAGAAACCAAGCACATGAAGTAAATTTCGTTTTTTTTTGTTGAACTATGTTTTAAATTGTTTACACCCACTGTCATTTCGACTTCATTCTCATTTTCAAATGTACATATTTCTTCGTACTCATTATAAAAACCAGGTTCGTTTATAAATTTAACATCGCGACTTATTATAATGTATCGGTTTTCTTTCGACCACAACCGATACGCTTTGGATTCTGCTGAATATCCGACCAATACGCAAGGAACGGAACGAGACTGCATCTTGTCTTTCGACTTGTCTTTATTCAATACATATGTAAGCTTTTGACCCGAAATCTCTTAAATAAGTTACACTTGCAGTTTTATTTGTCCAAATTGTAAATGGCACTTCACGCGTTGTGTTTGTTATACACCTGTTGCGTAAATAACATGCCGTATTAATAGCTTCTGCCCAAAAACTAGCAGGCATGCCAGCTTGTTTCATCATACACCTCGACGAGCGTTCGGTTTTTACGTTCGGCCATACCATTTTGGTGCGGTGTATATGGTGTAGTCAACCGACGTTTTATACCGTATTTTTCAAGAAAATCGTCAAACTTGCGGTTGCAATATTCGCGCCCGTTATCCGATTGTAGCGCTTTTATTTTCCGACCCGTAAACGTCTCTGCTGCAGCTTTAAATTTTTTAAATTTTTTAAATGCGTCAAATACATCAGATTTGTTTTTAATAAAATGCACCTCGCACCATCTCGAGTGTTCGTCAATGAACGTAACAAAATATTTTTCACCAGAATTTGATGCGCAACGCATCGGACCACATACATCACTGTGAACAATATCGAGAACACCATTTGTACGATTTCCTACACTTTTAGGAAAAGACATACGCGTTTGTTTTTCACTCACGCACACTTCGCATACTGACAAATTCTGCTGGGGTTCTATGTCAAGACCGTATACTACATGACCCTTTGCCATATCTTTTAGATCACGTTCTTTTAAGTGACCCATCCGATAGTGCCATAAATCGATATTATATTACACGGTTGCACCGTGAAGGCATTGTTTTCGTTAAAATTTTGCATAATACGTTTTTGTTTTTGTCAATGACTATGGCCTCACATTTACGAAAATGTACTTAGCCTTTATCCACGATCTTGGATACAGATACGTAGATCCGACACATAAAGAACATCACTAAGATTTATCTTTTTCTCACAACCACTTTCGTCATACCACTTTTACATTTCCAATACCGGTTAATTTTGTAGAGTTGTTGTTAGCTAAGGTAAGCTTTTGATTCACTTCGCGCAAGTTTTCAAAATTGCCTTTGTCTGCACTCATGTGCGATGTACAACCGCTATCTAAGCACCACTTTTTATTTCTACCAGGGCACAAGAAAACCGATTCAGTTACATTTAACGATGCACTACTGATTCACCAAGTTTATTATTGTCCTTCTTAACACTTTGTTTACAATGTTCGCTTCCTTCGCTTTGCAATCTCTCCCGTAGTGACCACAACCGCCACATCGATAGCGTTTGTTTCGTTTAGAATCACCGCGTTTCACGCCAGAGTTATGATAACCCTTTTTAAATGAACTATTTTCGTTTTGTTTTTGTGTTTTTTTTTTACATGCATCATTATCGTTTCTTTCTTGTTTCACTTTTCGCGATTCCGATTCGTTTTTTTTTTGTTGAAATATGTTTTAAATTGTTTGTAGTTTTTTATCCGAAAAAAAAAAAATTTTTTTGCTCCAAATGTTTCGGAGTAATCGATAACGCATGTCAAAAAAAGGCAGAATTAAGCAATTTCAAAGCATTAAAAGTACTTTGCCTACAACTAAAAACGAAAAAATTGATTGTAGTGAAATTTTTTTTTGTAGCTTTTATAGTTACTCCGAAAATACAATATATTGCTCAGAAGCCAAGCAAATGAAGTAAATTTCGGTTTTTCTTTTGTTGAAATATCGTTTGTAGTTTTTTATCCGAAAAAAATTTTTTTTTTGCTCCATAGGATTCGGAGTAATCGATAACGCATGTTAAAAAAAGGTAGAATTCAGCAATTTGAAACACCAAAATTAATTTTCCTACAACTACAAACGACAGAATTGATTGTATTGAAATTTTTTTTTTCTAGCTTTTACATTTACTCCTAAAATGCAATATATTGTGCAGAAACCAAGCACATGAAGTAAATTTCCATTTTTTTGTTGAACTATGTTTTAAATTGTTTGTAGTTTTTTCTCCGAAAAAAAAAAAAATTTTTTTTTTGCTCCATAGGATTCGGAGTAATCGATAACGCATGTTAAAAAAAGGCAGAATTCAGCAATTTGAAACACCAAAATTAATTTTCCTACAACTACAAACGACAGAATTGATTGCATTGAAATTTTTTTTTTCTAGCTTTTACATTTACTCCTAAAATGCAATATATTGTGCAGAAACCAAGCACATGAAGTAAATTTCCATTTTTTTGTTGAACTATGTTTTAAATTGTTTGTAGTTTTTTCTCCGAAAAAAAAAACATTTTTTTGCCACAAAGGTTTCGGAGTAATTGATAACGCATGTTAATAAAGCAGAATTCAGCAATTTGAAACACTAAAATTAATTTTCCTACAACTACAAACGACAGAATTGATTGTATTGAAATTTTTTTTTTCTAGCTTTTACATTTACTCCTAAAATGCAATATATTGTGCAGAAACCAAGCACATGAAGTAAATTTCCATTTTTTTGTTGAACTATGTTTTAAATCGTTTGTAGTTTTTTATCCGAAAAAAAAAACATTTTTTTGCTCCAAAGTTTTTGGAGTAATCCATAACGCATGTCAAAAAGAAGACAGAATTCAGCAATTTGAAGGCACTAAAAGTACTCTTCCTACAACTACAAAAGAAAAAAATGTTGTTTTGAAATTTTTTTTGTAGCTTTATAGTTACTCCGAAAATACAATATAGTGTGCAGAAACCAAGAGAATGAAGTAAATTTAGTGTTTTTTTTTTTTGTTGAAATATTTTTTAAATTTTAAAACATTTTTTTGCTCCAAAGGTTTCGGAGTAATCTATAACGCATGTCAAAAAAAGGCTGAATTCAGCAATTTCAAAGCATTAAAAGTACTTTTCGTACAACTAAAAACGAAAAAATTGATTTTAGTAAAATTTTGTTTTGTAGCTTTTATAGTTACTCCGAAAATACAATATATTGCGCAGAAGCCAAGCAAATGAAGTAAATTTCGGTTTTTCTTTTGTTGAAATATGTTTTAAATTGTTTGTAGTTTTTTCTCAGAAAAAAAAACAGATTTTTGCTCCAAAGGTTTTGGAGTAATCTATAACGCAAGTCAAAAAAAGCAAAATTCAGCAATTGAAAGCAATAAAAGTACTTTTACTACAACTACAAACGAAAAAATTGTTGTAGTGAAATTTTTTTGTAGCTTTTATAGTTACTCTGAAAATACAATATAGTGTGCAGAAACCAAGAGAATGAAGTAAATTTCGTTTTTTTTTGTTGAAATATGTTTTAAATCGTTTGTAGTATTCTCTCCGAAAAAAAACATGTTTTTGCTCCAAAGGTTTCGGAGTAATCGATAACGCAAGTCAAAAAAAGCAAAATTCAGTAATTTGAAAGCATTTGCATTTTCCACATAAAGAAATTTTCCGCGTTTAGCGGTTCGATCCGAACATTCGAAATTTTCGCGAGATAACTATTTAGATTCCGTATACGCGTGACTCTGGGCCCATAACCTGATAAAACGATCGATTTAAAAACACGAATATGAACTGGTTTATTTCAACAGAAAAACTGAATGAAAAAATTATAATTCAAATGACAATTAGTTCGTAAAACTCAGAGATCAATATGTTACAAAGTGAACAGCTCCAAAGGTTTAGGGGTAATCGATAACGCAAGTCAAGAAAAGCTAAATTCAGCAATTTGAATCACTAAAAGTACTTTTCCGACAAAATTGATTGTACTGAAATTTTTTTTTTTGTGTTTTATAGTTACTCCGAAAATACAATATATTGTGCAGAAACCAAGCAAATGAAGTAATTAGGTTTTTTTTTTTGTTGAAATATGTTTTAAATTGTTAGTAGTTTTTTATCCGAAAAAAAAAATTTTTTTTGCTCCAAAGGTTTGGGATTGATAGATAAACATGTTAAAAAAAGGCAGGATTCAGCAATTTGAAACACTAAAATTAATTTTCCTACAACTACAAACGACAGAATTGATAGTAGTGAAATTTTTTTTTTGTAGCTTTTATAGTTACTCCGAAAATACAATATATTGTGCAGAAGCCAAGCACATGAAGTAAATTTCGTTTCTTTTTTTGTTGAACTATGTTTTAAATTGTTTGTCGTTTTTTCTCCGAAAAAAAAAAAAAACATTTTTTTGCTCCAAAGGTTTTGGAGTAATCTATAACGCAAGTCAAAAAAAAGAAAATTCGGCAATTTGAAACACTAAAAGTACTTTTCCTACAACTACGAAAAAAATTGTTGTAGTGAAATTTTGATTTGTAGCTTTTATAGTTACTCCGAAAATACAATATATTGCGCAGAAGCCATGCAAATGAAGTAAATTTCGGTTTTTCTTTTGTTGAAATATGTTTTAAATCGTTTGTAGTTTTTTATCCGAACAAAAAATTTTTTTTTGCTCCAAAGGTAAACATGTTAAAATAAAATTAAAGAATAAAAACTTTTTTAAAAATAAGCTTTTATTATTGGTTTATAAAATTAACTAAAAAGTAAAAAATAAATTCACTGTAAAGGAATATAACACTTTATAAGTTCATTGTAACGTTGAAAGATAATTTGGCTTCTTCGTCTGCCACAAAATAATTCCATATTGTACATAATTATATATTTCTAACATTAAAACTTTACACCTAAATTATTAAATCTACCAGTATATATCACATTGCTAATTTTATTAATAATTAAAGCGGCGGCCGCCGTGGTGTAGCGGTTAAGTGTTCGGCCTTCTACACCAAGTCGTGGCGGTTCGATGCCCGGCAAAACTAACATCAAAAATTATTTAGAAAAAGAACTTTTCTAAAAACGGGGTCGCCCCTCGGCAGTAGTTTGGCAAACTCTCCGGGTGTATTTCTGCCATGAGAAGCTTCTCAGCAAAAAAATTCATTTGCTTTGCAAGTGCCGTTCGGAGTCGGCAAAAAACTGTAGGTCCCGCCAACTTGTAGGAAAAACTCAAAAGCAACACACCACAAGTTGGAAAGAGAAGCTCGGCTAAAAATCACGTTAGAGGTTATGATAACCTGTTGGTATATCGCCGCCATTAGTTTTTTTTTTTTTTTTTGTTACAATGAACTTATAAAGTGTTATATTCCTTTACAGTAAATTTATTTTTTACTTTTTAGTTAATTTTATAAACCAAGCTTATTTTTAAAAAAGTTTTTTTCTTTAATTTTATTTTTTACTTTTTAGTTCGGTTTATCAACAAGAAATATACCTATAAGCTTGTGCTTAGAACATCTTTTTTCTTAAATTTATTTTAAATATAAAATATTGTTTAAATTAGTTATGCAATCTTTACTTAGTTATTTTAACATTCCTCATCCGATCCATTTCTTTTAATGCATCAACATTACACGGCTTCTTTGAAGTCAACTTTGAACAGTCAAGTTCTTCGATTCGATGGACCACCTACTCCAACCTTCGCTTTGTTTCTGCTACTCCATGGAGTACCTACTGTCAGAGTACTTTGCAATGTACTCCAATGTTGTCACTCCTTGGAGTATATATTGTCAGAGCGATAGTGTCGTGATTTTCGTCGATAAGGCAGGAGCAATGATCGGCTTTCAAAAAGCTGAAGGTGGTCCGATGAGGTATACAAAGGATTAGTATTGGAGTACTCTAATATCAAACAATTGGAACACATAATGCAGGGCCCTGCAAAAATCGAGAGTACCCTATTTCCTATCCAAAGAATACTCCAATTGGAGCATCAGAGTACTCCAAATGTAATCCTTTTTCATATAAAACTTGTGCTCCAATTAACATTGCTATGCCCTAGGACTGGACCACCTACTCCAACCTTCGCTTTGTTTCTGCTACTCCATGGAGTACCTACTGTCAGAGTACTTTGCAATGTACTCCAATGTTGTCACTCCTTGGAGTATATATTGTCAAGCTTTCAAAAAGCTGAAAGTGGTCCGATTATGTAGACAAAGGATTACTGTTGGAGTACTCCAATATTAGAAAATTGGAACACATAATCCAACGATTTTTGCAGGGTTATTGCGGCAACAGAGAACGTAGAAAATATTTTGTATAAGTAAATTTTGACGTATGGAAAAAGCACGTGCACAATCAATGTTTGCCGCAGCATTATGTATTGACAGATGAGTTGAACGTGGGTATATAGGTAGAGAACGACACATCGCGCATCACGAGCGACATCTGACATGCAAAAGTTGGCAACTTTCAACTTTGTATGCATGAAAAGCATAAGAAGAAGCATTTTACACTTGGCTCTCATATAGTTGATTGTGCCGCTGTTGCTGTGACGCATAAGTTTGCGTTAAATGCATGTACATGCGAAACTTGGATGTCACGCGGCTATTATATTTAAGTGTTTAGATTTGATTACAGACAGCCGTCAGGTGAAACTAAATAAAAGCTTATAAAAAAGTTTTTTTTTCTTTAATTTTATTTCTCATATTACATTAACACTTAATTCTAGCACTTGAATCACGCGAATGAAAACACAATCAGTAAAATCTAATAAATTAATTAGAACTGCGTTTCAATAATAATTATCATCATCACTTATTGGCGCTTACCGCCTAAGCGATTTTGGCCGTTTCGTATCAAAGCACGCCACTCATTCCTTTTTAGCGATAACGGACGCCAATTGGAAACCCCAAGGGAGTTCAAGTCATCCTCCACCGGTTGTTTCCATCTCAGTCGAGGCCTCCCCCTTCCTCTGCTGCCGAATTCAGGCGACGATAGGAAAACCTTCTGTGCTGGAGCTTCTTTGTCCATTCGCGTAACATGGCCCAGCTAGCGGAGTCTTTGGGCTTTAATTCGCTGGACTATGGTCAGATCTGCGTAGAGCTCGTACAGCTCATCGTTAAGTTTCCTTCTATACTCGCCGTTGGCATCACGGGAAGGACCATAAATCTTCCGGAGAACTTTTCTCTCAAATACTCCAAGGGCCATCTCATCTTCTCTTGACATTGTCCATGAATCTGAGCCATACATCAGGACAGGTATGATGAGAGACTTATAGAGCGTGATCTTTGTTCTTCGAGAGAGGACTTTACTTCTCAATTGCCTACTCAGTCCAAAGTAGCACTTGTTCGCAAGAGTGATTCTCCGTTGGATTTCTAGACTGATATTATTTTCGGTGTTAATGCTGGTTCCCAAATAGACGAAGTCTCTCACAGTTTCAAATTTGTAACTATCAACAGTGACATGGCTGCCAAGGCGCAGGTGCGCCGATTCTTTCTTTGATGACAGCAAATACTTC
Organism: Campiglossa producta; assembly: GCA_964058755.1. NCBI lineage: Eukaryota > Metazoa > Arthropoda > Insecta > Diptera > Tephritidae > Campiglossa > Campiglossa producta. The sequence continues at coordinate 86,229,121 of CAXKVI010000001.1, read as the reverse complement.
GTCTTGTCCTCGTTCACGGCAAGACCCACTTTTTTCGCTTCCTTATCTAGTTGTTAAGGCCAATGATATCAATATCATCGGCATACGCCAGCAATTGCACGCTCTTGTAAAAGATTGTACCATTGCGGTTTAGCTCTGCTGCTCGAATTATCTTCTCCAGCATCAGATTGAAGAAATAGCACGAAAGGGAGTCGCCCTGTCTGAAGCCTCGTTTGGTTTCAAATGGCTCAGAGAGCTCCTTCCCGATTCTGACGGAGCTGTTGGTATTGCTCAACGTCATTTGACAAAGCCGTATAAGCTTTGCAGGGAAGTCAAATTCAGACATGGCGGCATACAGGCAACTCAATGGTCAGAGTCAATATTGGGACCACGCAGTGTACGCACGTCCAGAACGGTGGAGCTATGTCTGCCGTCAATCAAGACATGATCAATCTGGTTTCTAGTTCTTTGATCAGGGGACAGCCATGTGGCTTGGTGTATTCGCTTATGCTGGAACCTGGTACTACTGATGACCATAATAATTAGCTGTTTCCTTTTTTCTACAATTTAATAATTCAAAATCAGCAGAGCCAACTTTTTATGCATAATTGCTCAAAAGAGTGAAGGAATTAGCCGAATGTTGCATTCTTCAGCGCCATCTGCATATCAATATACATATAATGCTTAGTCATCATCATCATCATCATTTATTGGCGCTTAACCGCCTAAGCGATTTTGGCCGTCGCCTATCAAAGCACGCCAGTCATTCCTTTTTAGCGATAACTGACGCCAATTGGAAACCCCAAGGGAGTTCAAGTCATCCTCCACCTGTTGTTTCCATTTCAGTCGAGGCCTCCCCCTTCCTCTGCTGCCGAATTCGGGTGACGATTGGAAAACCTTCTGGGCTGGAGCTTCTTTGTCCATTCGCATGACGTGTAGTATTTTTTCCGAAAAAAAAAACATGTTTTTGCTTCAAAGGTTTCGGAGTAATCGATAACGCAAGTCAAAAAAAGGCAGAATTCAGCAATTTGAAAGCACTAAAAGTACTTTTCCTACAACTACAAAGGAAAAAATTGATTGTAGTGAAATTTTTTTGTAGCTTTTATAGTTACACAGAAAATACAATATAGTGTGCAGAAACCAATCGAATGAAGTAAATTTAGTGTTTTTTTTGTTGCTTGGCTTCTGCGCAATATATTGTATCTTCGGAGTAACTATTAAAGCTACAAAAAACATTTCACTACAATCAATTTTTTCGTTTTTATTTGTAGAAAAAGTACTTTTAATGCTTTGAAATTGCTGAATTCTGCCTTTTTTTGACATGCGTTATAAATTACTACGAAACCTTTGGAGCAAAAAAATGTTATTTTTTTCGGAAAAAAAACTACAAAAAACATTTACATTTTTAATTTTGAAATTAAATTCATAGTACTTGAAGCCCGTTTGCTTGATTTCGTTAAAAACCTTCGGAATTCTTTAATAAAAAAAAATTGTATACTCTTCAAAAATCTTTAAAAAAAATTCAAGTATACACAAAACATAAGATACATATATACATATGTTTTCTTATTAAATATAAGTTTAGTGGCCGTCGTCAAGATTTGTGTTAAGTTATACAACATACAAATTTTTGCCAGTGCAATACCACCAACACACAATCATTTTTGAGCGTAATACACTAATACTCCCACATATTGCGTCCTCTCTGTTTGCCGGCTAGTGGTCTAAATGCTTGGTCGCATGGAAACTAGTCAGTGAATTACCATTCCGCTGTATAAAATTTTGCATTCAATTCTTTCTAATACCTATAATATGTTTTAAATTGTTTGTAGTTTTTTCTCCGAAAAAAAAAATTTGTTTGCTCCATAGGTTTCGGAGTAATCGATAACGCATGTTAAAAAAAAGGCAGAATTCAGCAATTTGAAACTCTAAAATTAATTTTCCTACAACTACAAACGACAGAAATGATTTTAGTGACATTTTTTTGTTGTAGCTTTTATAGTTACTCCGAAAATACAATATATTGTGCAGAAGCCAAGCAAATGAGGTAAATTTCGGGTTTTCTTTTGTTGAAATATGTTTTAAATCGTTTGTAGTTTTTATCCGAAAAAATTTTTTACTTTTGCTCCAAAGGTTTGGGAGTAATCGATAACGCATGTTAAAAAAGGCAGAATTCAGCAATTTCAAAGCATTAAAAGTACTTTTCCTACAACTAAAAACGAAAAAATTGATTGTAGTGAAATGTTTTTTGTAGCTTTTACAGTTACTCCGAAAATGCAATATATTGTGCAGAAACCAAGCACATGCAGTAAATTTCGTTTTTTTTTGTTGAACTAAGTTTTAAGTTGTTTGTAGTTTTTTTTCCAAAAAAAATAACATTTTTTTCCTCCAAAGGTTTCGGAGTAATCGATAATGTATGTCAAAAAAGGCAGAATTCACCAATTTGAAACCACTAAAACTACTTTTCCTACAACTACAAACGAAAAAATTGATTGTAGTGAAATTTTTTTTGTAGCTTTTATAGTTACTCCGAAAATACAATATAGTGTGCAGAACCAAGCGAATGAAGTAAATTTAGTGTTTTTTTTTGTTGAAATATTTTTTATGTATGTTATGAGTTTGTGGTCATTAATTTGAGAATCTTTGAAACTTTGGTGGACCTTTGACCGTTTGTGAATAATTTTTCTTAAATTATTCTATGTTTTTATTATTAGTGAACAAGATGGAAAAGTAACAACAATTACAAGCTACCATGATTACGTAATTTCGGCCTTGCTCAAAGGCACTTATCAAATGGCTTTGTGTTTACAAATTTTTCATCATCTTTTGTTGGTCATCGAACCAAGAACCAAGGGGATAAGGAATTTCTAAGCCCGCAGTGTGTACCTCTTACACCAAGCTGCGTTGAGATTATTGCTAGCTTATATCCATCATGTTCACTTAGTATGTATTCATTTTTATTTTTTGTTTGTTTGTTTTTTATACTACCTTATCGACAACTAGAGCGACATCAATCGACCGCCATTTATACTAGCAGTGTCAAGGATTTTAGTGCACCCCGTGATCATTTTACTAACAGCTGCAGCTTATTTTCACAGGGTGGCTTTTTTCGCTGTGTCCTGCGATTAATATGTATGTATGTTATGAGTTTGTGGTCATTAATTTGAGAATCTTTGAAACTTTGGTGGACTTTTGACCGTTTGTGAATAATTTTTCTTAAATTATTCTATGTTTTTATTATTAGTGAACAAGATGGAAAAGTAACAACAATTACAAGCTACCATGATTACGTAATTTCGGCCTTGCTCAAGGGCACTTATTAAATGGCTTTGTGTTTAGAAATTTTTCATCACCTTTTGTTGGTCATCGAACCAAGAACCAAGGGGATTAGGAATTTCTAAGCCCGCAGTGTGTACCTCTTACACCAAGCTGCGTTGAGATTATTGCTAGCTTATATCCATCTTGTTCACTTAGTATGTATTCATTTTTATTTTTTGTTTGTTTGTTTTTTATACTACCTTATCGACAACTAGAGCGACATCAATCGACCGCCATTTATACTAGCAGTGTCAAGGATTTTAGTGCACCCCGTGATCATTTTACTGACAGCTGCAGCTTATTTTCACAGGGTGGCTTTTTTCGCTGTGTCCTGCGATTAATATGTATGTTGGTCATCGAACCAAGAACCAAGGGGATTAGGAATTTCTAAGCCCGCAGTGTGTACCTCTTACACCAAGCTGCGTTGAGATTATTGCTAGCTTATATCCATCATGTTCACTTAGTATGTATTCATTTTTATTTTTTGTTTGTTTGTTTTTTATACTACCTTATCGACAACTAGAGCGACATCAATCGACCGCCATTTATACTAGCAGTGTCAAGGATTTTAGTGCACCCAAAAAAAGGCAGAAAAAAATTATTTTTTTGCTCCACAGGTTTCGGGGTAATCGATAACGCATGTCATAAAAGGCAGAATTCAGCAATTTGAAAGCACTAAAAGTATTTTTCCTACAACTACAAACGACAAAATTGATTGTGGTGAAAAATTTTTGTTTGTAGCTTTTATAGTTACTCCGAAAATATATTATGCAAAAACCAAGCAAATAAAGTAAATTTCGGTTTTTTTCTTAAAATATGTTTTAAATCGATTGTAGTTTTTTATCCGAAAAAAAATTTTTTTTTGCTCCAAAGTCTTCGTAGTAATCGATAACGCATGCCTAAAAAGGCAGAATTCAGAAATTTGAAAGCACTAAAAGTACTTTTCCTACAACTACAAACGATAAAATTGATTGTAGTGAAATTTTTTTGTAGCTTTTATAGATACTCCGAAAATACAATATATTGTGCAGAAACCAAGCAAATGTTTACTTCATTACGTTTTTTTTTTGTTGAACTATGTTTTAAATTGTTTGTAGTTTTTTCAACAAAAAAAAAAACAAAATTCAGCAATATGAAACACTAAAAGTACTTTTCCTACAACTACAAACGAAAAAATTGTTTTAGAGACATTTTTTTTTGTAGCTTTTATAGTAACTCCGAAAACACAATATATTTTGCAGAAACCAATCAAATGAAGTAAATTTCGGTTTCTTTGTTGAAATAGCTTTTGTGATATCTGAGTGAAGCTGTTCAGCCTCTCTCCGGAACTCCCGCCCCGTAGTTATTGGTTGGCGCAAGCAATTGCCGCGTTCTTCCATGGTAAAGCGAAATAGATCTCACTTCGTTTTCCTCGGATTTCTGAATGGCCATGATTTGGCTGCATAGCGTTAACACGGTTCATTACACTAAATTCAGCAATTTGAATCACTAAAAGTACTTTTCCGACAAAATTGATTGTAGTGAAATTTTTTTCTTTGTAGCTTTTATAGTTACTCCGAAAATACAATATATTGTGCAGAAGCCAAGCACATGAAGTAAATTTCGTTTCTTTTTTTGTTGAACTATGTTTTAAATTGTTTGTCGTTTTTTCTCCGAAAAAAAAAAAACATTTTTTTGCTCCAAAGGTTTTGGAGTAATCTATAACGCAAGTCAAAAAAAGGAAAATTCAGCAATTTGAAACACTAAAAGTACTTTTCCTACAACTACAAACGAAAAAATTGTTGTAGTGAAATTTTGTTTTGTAGCTTTTATAGTTACTCCAAAATACAATATGTTGTGCAGAAACAAAGCAAATGAAGTAAATCGGTTTTTTTTTTTGTTGAAATATGTTTTAAATCGTTTGTAGTATTTTCTCCGAATGAAAAAAAACATGTTTTTGCTCCAAAGGTTTCGGAGTAATCGATAACGCAAGTCAAAAAAAGGCAGAATTCAGCAATTTGAAAGCACTAAAAGCACTTTTCCTACAACTACAAACGAAAAAATTGATTGTAGTGAACTTTTTTTGTAGCTTTTATAGTTACGCACTTCATCACGAGAGCAGCCTAGCCTCTCTGGCGCGACGACAAAGATATTCCTCCTCCCAATAAAGGGTGTTATGCGACCACGTGCCCATTGGACGTTTGCAGCCGGGAGACAAACGTGGCTGTATTTGAACGGAGCCTCTCTGATACCGGGTCGCCTCAGAGAGTAAGCATGGCCTTACCGCGGTACGGGGCTCTGCCGCGGCGGACGACACATTTTCCCCTACTCTTCCCTTGACCCTAAGCTGGCCTTGTCCGGCAATGGGTCGTACGAACAAGATGAACTCAAATAACGCAAATAAAAACGAAAAACCCAAAAAACAAACAACGCCAAATTTCACTCCTCAGCAAAGGAGAGCTATGGAGGAGCAGGCGAGAAAGCAACAACCACGCCGGAGGACAACCTCCGTTCCATAATCAAGCGGGGGATCGACAGCGATGGCAACTACGAGTCGGTCAACCAACCCTCTATCGAGTAAGATTGACTTGATGGGAGCACCAGTGCGTTTGCCAACGCAGCTAAGCGGACAACGGCGGATGCTAAACTTCCATCAACCTCTGATATGAAAACCAGTATCTTTACGTCTGTGGCAGCGGTCTCACGACCTGGCCTCGGAGTTCCGCAGGGGAAGGAAGCTGCAACTGAGATTTGGGCAAGGGCGACCGCGATGGCAACTACGGGTCCGCACTCCCGGGAGACATCTCCCCGCCGCTTCACATACCACGAGAAAAGATTGGCTTCAAAGATCCTGAAGAGGTATGAAGGGGTACCGCAGGAGTCGCTGTCGCCGAATTCCAGTAAATCGTTAGAGCTAGCGAAAGCTGTGATACCGGATTTCCAAAATTCTTACATGCCAAAGAGGTTAAAAGTTAAAGTCAAGCGCCAGAGATCGGACCTGGAGTTAAATCCCCCTCCCAAGCGGCATCAGAATACCTCTGGAGCGGGCAAACTAAGCTTTGCTGAGGTAACCAAGGACAGGACCTTATAGGCGTCCTTGACCGAGGCAATGACCGTCTGGCCATCCCCAAGGACCGGTGGTGCTACGTGCGAAATGAACTCGGCAACATTCTTCCCAACGTTGCTCCGGAGTTTCCAGGTAGTTCGGCGCGAGTAACGGATGCGGGTTGGCACCAGGGTCAGATCAAATTACTCGCATGCGAGGATGCAAAAACCGTAGCACTGTATAAGGCAGCAGCTGCTAAACTGGGTGAAGTCTATAAGGGCGCAAAGATAGAGTTCGTCGACTGGAAGGACATTCCAGCTCGTCCAAGGGCAAGGGCGTGGATTCCGGCCATCCCTGACGAACCCGACAAAATTCTCGGGATGCTACGGCTAATGAATCCGTCCCTCCCAACGTATGACTGGAGTGTCAATCTGGTCGGTGATGCGGTGGGGCCCGGCAGACAGGTGGTGTTCACCATGAATAAAGAGTCAATCGAGCCCCTCAAAAGATGCAATGGCCTAGTACACTACAGCGTAGGCCAGATCGTTATCCACGTATATCGTTGATGCTCAGCGCGCTGCCTTCTCGGCTGCTCCGGGGAAACCGGAAAACGAATTACCAGAAGAGGAAGCGGAGGATTCCGATGCGGAAAGCATGTTTTCCGCCACGTCCCTTGCCGATAGTGCTGTGAACTACTCGGAGATGGAGGACAGCCTACAGGACGAGGAAGTCCTCGACGTAACGGTGGTAGCAGCCAACGCTGAGCGATTAACATCTAACGGTACAGGCAGCAGGACTCTTGCCACGCCACATCGGGCAGTTAATCGGAACAACTCGTCGTTGATAGGCAACCTCCGGGATTGGGCAAACCTCGACGACATGGGGAGGGCAGGGAAGTCTGTGCGCACTCATGTTGGTGGTGCTTCAGATTAATCTGCACAAATCTAAAGTGGCTTCGGCTGCTTTAAGTAGTCGTCTTTCTAAAGGCGACGTGGATGTGGTCCTCATCCAAGAACCCTGGGTCAATAGCTCGAGAATCTGCGGATTGGGGACTAAGGGCTTCAAGCTCATTCGAGCCAGCGAGGAAAGCAAAGTCCAAACGTGTATTTTGGTCAAGTCTGAGTTGAACTCCTTTCTCCTACCTAACTACACCAATGGTGATATTACCGCTCAGTCTAACGGTCGACAGCACCCGCCTGACGGTGGCGTCGGTCTATATGCCCTACGACGCCGAAGAACCCCCTACCACAAACGAAGGTGAAAGACCTGGTGTCAAATTTCTGCACGGGTAATCTTATTATTGGAGCGGACGCTAATGCTCACCATGTCCAATGGGGGAGTTCCGATATCAATGCCAGGGGCGAGTCTCTGTTTGATTACCTCTTAACAACCAACCTTGTAATTTGCAACGTGGGTAATGAGCCTACTTTTATCAGTAAGTCCCGTAGGGAGGTCATAGACCTCACTATCTGTAGTGAAGGCGCTTATGGGCGGGTCAGAAAATGGCGGGTTCTGGAAGAACATTCATTCTCCGACCACCGTTACATAGAAATGGTTTTATACTTTATTGTAGAACAACCAATCATGAAGCGCAATCCACGTAACACAAATTGGCAGTTACACAATGAAATATTAGACAGAGACCTCCCAGTACTGCCCTCACAAGCCCCCTCATTAGTAGAGGAGCTGGAGGATCTTGTTACTACATTTACATCGGCGCTCTCAAATGCTCTAGGACAGGCTTGTCCAGTGCCAAAACCACGCGGTAAACACAGGCCACATTGGTGGTCCTACGATTTGGACTCGCTCCGCAAATCATGCCGGAAACAATTTAACAAGGCCAAGAGCCTCGGCTCTGAGCCCCACTGGCACGAATATAAAGCTAAACTAAGGGCCTACAAAAAGCTCTGAGACAGGCGAAGAGGAGCTCGTGGAGAAATTTCTGCACTGGCGTCGAAAAGGTCGACGACACAGCGAGACTTAGACGAGTCCTCTCGAAAAGTCAAACAGCCATCAGCTATTTACGAAAAACTGACGGATCCTATACCACCACGGCAGAGGAAACCCTTGAGCTGCTCTTGAATACACATTTTCCGGGGAATCTGCTTGACGCACCACTAGTACCTGCAACAAACCTGGCAGTAAAAATACCCATCACTGAGGAAAGGTTAAGGTGGGCAGTTAAGAGCTTTGAACGGTATAAGGCTGCCGGGCCGGACGGGATTATCCCCGCGCAACTTATAAACACGCTGGAGACATCAGCTAAATGGCTGGTATTTCTCTTCACAGCCTGCCTGGCTCTCAACCACATTCCGGGCTCCTGGAGAAGCGCCACGGTAGTGTTTATCCCTAAGGCTGGGAAGGCATCCCACTACGATCCAAAAGACTACAGACCGATCAGTCTCTCGTCCTTTGTACTAAAAACCTTTCAGAGGATACTAAGCGACTGCCTCTTAACGACTATTGATAGCAACCTAATCTCTAGCTATCAGCATGCATACACCAAGGGTAAATCAACAGAAGCCGCTCTGCACAGCCTAGTGTCTGTCATTGAGAAATCGCTGTGTGAAAAGGACTACTGTCTCGCGGCCCTCCTAGACATTGAGGGGGCTTTCAACAATATAAGCCCGGAGGCTATCAACTCCGCTCTAACTAATCTGGGCGTAGATAGACCTCTAACTGATTTTATTGACCAACTTTTAAGGGGAAGGAAAATAGCTTCTTCACTTGGTACGGTTGAGTTATCACGCTATTTCACAAGGGGAACACCCCAGGGTGGTGTTCTTTCCCCGCTTTTAATGCCAAGTTTCTAGGCATAGTTCTGGACAGGAAATTTAATTGGAAGGAGAATGTTCTTCAGCGCCAGAAGAAAGCTTGCATCGCTCTTTACACATGCAAAAGAGCCATTGGCAAAAAATGGGGGCTCAGCCCTACAGTATGCAGTTGGATCTACACGGCCATCATTCGCCCAATCATGCTTTATGGAGTCGTCGGCCTGCGCTGAGCAAGGCAACATACGCTCAGCTGTCGTCGATCTCTTCAGGAGATGGCCCAACAGAATCGCGTAAACCTCATATGGGTCCCGGGACATTGAGCGAAACTGTAAGGCAGACGAGCTTGCCAGGCAGGGCACGACCAAGCAGGTTCTTCAGGATAAAGAGCGCTTAGGTATGCCGTTTGCCACATGCAAACTAATGCTGAAAGAGCACACACTCCGTCAACCCAACGAAAGATAGCTGCAATCCCCAGGGTGTCGGATATCGAAACAAACCTGGCCAAAATGGGATCTTAAAAGGTCTAGACGCATTTATGCCCTAACTAGGAGGGAAATATGCATAATGATAGGGGTATTAACCGGTCACTGTGAAATATGTTTTAAATAGTTTTTTTTCCCAAAATAATAACATTTTTTTGCTCCAAAGGTTTCGGAGTAATCGATAACGCATGTCAAAAAAGGCAGAATTCAGCAATTTGAAACACTAAAATTAATTTTCCACAACTACAACCGACAGAATTGATTGTAGTGAAATTTTTTTTTTGTAGCTTTTACAGTTACTCCGAAAATGAAATATATTGTGCAGAAACCAAGCTTTTTTTGTTGAACTATGTTTTAAATTGTTTGTAGTTTTTTCTCCGAAAAAAAAAAACATTTTTTTGCTCCAAAGGTTTCGGAGTAATCGATAACGCATGTTAAAAAAGGCAGAATTCAGCAATTTGAACCATTAAAATTAATTTTCCTACAACTACAAACGACAGAATTGATTGTACTGAAATTTTTTTTTTTTAGCTTTTATAGTTACTCGGAAAATACAACATATTGTGCAGAAACCAAGCAAATTACGTTTTTTTTTGTTGAAATATGTTTTAAATTGTTTGTAGTTTTTTATCCGAAAAAACAACATTTTTTTGCTCCAAAGATTTCGGAGTAATCGATAACGCATTTCAAAAAAGGCAGAATTCAGCAATTTCAAAGCACTAAAATTAATTTTCCTACAACTACAAACGACAGAATTGATTGTACTGAAATTTTTTTTTAAGCTTTTATAGTTACTCCGAAAATACAATATATTGTGCAGAAACCAAGCAAATTACGTTTTTTTTTGTGGAAATATGTTTTAAATTGTTTGTAGTTTTTTATCCGAAAATAATAACATTTTTTGCTCCAAAGGTTTCGGAGTAATCGATAACGCATGTCAAAAAAAGGCAGAATTCAGTAATTTGAAAGCACTAAAGGTACTGTTCCTACAACTACAAACGAAAAAATTGATTGTAGTGAAATTTTTTTTGTAGCTTTTATAGTTACTCCGAAAATACAATATAGTGTGCAGAAGTAAATTTCATGTTTTTTTTATGTTGAAATATTTTTTAAATTTTAAAACATTTTTTTGCTCCAAAGGTTTCGGAGTAATCGATAACGCAAGTCAAAAAAAACCTAAACTCAGTAATTTGAAAGCACTAAAAGTACTTTTCCTACAACTACAAGCGACGAGATTTATTGTAGTGAAATTCATTTTTTTTTTGCTCCAAAGGTTTCGGAGATATCGCCTAATGCATATCAAAAAATTCACACTTTTTCTGCATTTTTGTGAACTACAATTGTTGACTGAAATTAATTTTTTTTGCCCCAAAGGTTTCGGAGTAATCGATAACGCATGTCAAAAAAAGGCAAAATTCAGCAATTTGAAAGCACTAAAATTACTCTTCCTACAACTACAAAGGACAGAATTGATTGTAGTGAAATTGTTTTTTTGTAGCTTTTATAGTTACTCCTAAAATGCAATATACATTCGTTTTTTTTTTTGTTGAAATATGTTTTAAATCGTTTGTAGTTTTTTATCCGAAAAAATTTTTTTTGCTCCGAGGACTTCGGAGTAATCGATAACTCAGGTCAAAAAAAGGCAGAATTCAGCAATTTGAAAGCACTAAAAGTAATTTCCTAAATCGTTTGTAGTTTTTTATCCGAAAAAAAAAAAAAACATTTTTTTGCTCCAAAGGTTTTGAAGTAATCGATACGCATGTCAAAAAAAGCAAAATTCAGCAATTTGAAGGCACTAAAAGTAGTTTTCCTACAACTACAAACGAAAAAATTGATTGATCGGAGTAATCGATAACGCAAGTCAAAAAAAAGCAAAAAATCAGTAACTTGAAAGCACTAAAAGTACTTTTCCTACAACTACAAACAGCGAGATTGATTGTAGTGAAATTCATTTTTTTGGGTCCAAAGGTTTCGGAGTAATCGATAACGCAAGTCAAAAAAAGCAAAATTCAGCAATTTGAAACACTAAAAGTACTTTTCCTACAACTACAACCGACAGAATTGATTGTAGTGAAATTTTTTTTTTGTAGCTTTTACACTTACTCCGTAATATATTCTGCAGAAACCAAGCACATGAATGATGTTTTCAATTGTTTGTAGTTTTTTCTCCGAAAAAAAAAAAAACATTTTTTTGCTCCAAAGGTTTCGGAGTAATCGATAACGCAAGTCAAAAAAAGCAAAATTCAGCAATTTGAAACACTAAAAGTACTCTTCCTACAACTAAAAAGGAGAGAATTGATTGTAGTGAAATTGTTTTTTAGCTTTTATAGTTACTCCGTAAATTTCGGTTTTTTTTGTAAAAGTATTGTAGTTTTTTATCCGAAAAATGCAATATATATTGGTTTTTTTTTTTTTTTGTTGAAATATGTTTTAAATGGTTTGTAGTTTTTTATCCGAAAAAATTTTTTTTGCTCCGAGGGCTTCGGAGTAATCGATAACTCATGTCAAAAAAAGGCAGAAAAAAAATATTTTTTTGCTCCACAGGTTTCGGGGTAATCGATAACGCATGTCAAAAAAGGCAGAATTCAGCAATTTGAAAGCACTAAAAGTATTTTTCCTACAACTACAAACGACAAAATTGATTGTAGTGAAAAATTTTTGTTTGTAGCTTTTATAGTTACTCCGAAAATATATTATGCAAAAACCAAGCAAATGAAGTAAATTTCGGTTTTTTTCTTAAAATATGTTTTAAATCGATTGTAGTTTTTTATCCGAAAAAAAAATTTTTTTTGCTCCAAAGTCTTCGTAGTAATCGATAACGCATGCCTAAAAAGGCAGAATTCAGAAATTTGAAAGCACTAAAAGTACTTTTCCTACAACTACAAACGATAAAATTGATTGTAGTGAAATTTTTTTTGTAGCTTTTATAGTAACTCCGAAAACACAATATATTTTGCAGAAACCAATCAAATGAAGTAAATTTCGTTTTTTTTGTTGAAATAGCTTTTGTGATATCTCAGTGAAGCTGTTCAGACACTCCCCGGAACTCCCGCCCCGTAGTTATTGGTTGGCGCAAGCAATTGCCGCGTTCTTCCATGGTAAAGCGAAATAGATCTCACTTCGTTTTCCTCGGATTTCTGAATGGCCATGATTTGGCTGCATAGCGTTAACACGGTTCATTACACTGATGTTGTGACTATTAATAAACTCCAGGGCTCCCCCCTGTTATATATGTTCGTACTACACCAAGCTGTGGGAGTTTGCGTCACAGCAAAGGACCCATGGGATAACCTTCTGTTGGCAATACTCAATGAGAGATTTGGATTCAACAGTTTGGGCTGTTTCCTCCTCACCCGGAAAGTAAGCTGATGCCAAAATGGCCTCTTTTTGGCCTCTTGGGGTTGGAATTTTTGCCCAAACTGCAGCCAAATCAGCCGTCATGAACTGTAGGAGGGGAACAAAATCCAGTTTCTTGTTTAGAAGCATCACCGCCCTGGGACGGGAACCGGTGGCATACATTAATTTACCGTCAGTACTGTTAAACCTTTTACAGAACCATTTAAATCCATGGTTCTTGAATGAAGGTCACTCCCAGACCTTCTCTGCTGAATCTTCTGCTAAGAACATCCGAAGATGCCTTGGCATGGTGAAGATTCACCTGAAAGCATTTTCCACGCCTCGAGCTGCTAGAGTTTGCTGGGAGGGCTGACATTAGATTTTTTGCGGTCCCTATCCGCCCCCGATGACTTTACGTTGCTGCTGAGCAAAGCATCCCCATTAGATGCCTGACTTTGGCTCGTTTTTTTCGACTCCGAATGTAGAGTTCTCACTACGTAATTGATTTCTTTGCCCGCTGTGGACTCCAGCTGAAGCTTAGTTTGTACATCCTCTAAGCCTTGCATCACCTCTGCTGAATTTGAGCTGCAGGCTGGTTTTGGGACGATGTATTTTATTAAGTATTTGAATCATCGCAGGCAATTGAAACCCATCCTTGGCGAATCGAGCATTCTTGGCTAATCGGGGACTAATAGTGCCAACTTGAAGTTTAAACACTTCATTCAAAATGGCCCTCCTTATGATCTTCAGTTATTCAGAAGACCAGATAGTTCTAGGATAATCCTGTGGGATTACGCCCAGCTTTCTGAAGTGAAATACTTGGGGGTCACGTTCGACTCCAAGTTGCTATGGAAGAAACACATCACACACAAATCACAACATCAAAGGCAACCAAGGCTATAATGGTGTGCAGAAGACTCGCGGGCAAATCCCAATGATACTGAGATGGATGTACACCATGGTAGTCCGACCTATTATAGTATACGGAGCGGTAGCATGGGCTCCTAGATCAGCTCTAAGCACAGTGAGGAAATCACTCGCTAAACTCCAGCGTCTGGAATGCGTATGTATTACGGGGGCTATGAGTACCTGCCCGACTGCAGCAATGGAGGTGCTGCTGGATCTGAGCCCACTGCACATAGTAATTTAACAAGTAGCCAAACGAACCATGCTAAATATAGCAAAAGAGGGCTTCGGGAAAGGAAAGGTCATCTCATCCGCGGAGGCAGGTAAACTAAAAAGACAGCTGCCCATCTGTCAACTGCCAAGGGATGAAATAGGAAAGGTAGTAGAGTTCGAAAAGAGATACAAAATAGAACTGGGAGACAAGAGTACCTGGGATTCCTCGAATGTGTGTAGATACCACGGGAACAGGACCCTGGTATGGTACACCGATGGCTCGAAAACTCCAGAAGGTATTGGAGCGGTAATACACGGTCCCCGCACCAATTTGTCCGTCCCCTTTGGAGAATACCCGAGCATCTTCCAGGCAGAAGTAGTTGCTAAAAGCCTGTGTGCGGATATATCTGCGACGCGGCTACTCCGAGAACATCACTATACTAAGTGACATCATCCGGTGAGATAAAATCCTCACTGGTGCTGGAGTGCGTACAGAAACTAAAAGAGCTATCAATTAGAAATAACCTCAGACTAGCATGGGTTCCAGGCCATGCGGGTATAGAGGGCAATGAAAGAGCGGACCAACTTGCAAGGGCAGCGGCAGCAACAAAGCCCATAGGTCCTGAACCTTTCCTAGCCATCGGAGCACACACGATAAAAGAGATGCTCAGGAAAGAATAGCCTGACATAAGAGAAGAACATGGCGTCAGACGATCGGGCTACGTCAGGCAAAAGCCATGTAACACAAGCGCTTCAAAGAGATAATAAACTTGTCCAAAAATAGTCTAAGGATTATAACAGGTGCCCTCACCGGGCATAGCAGGCTCAAGGCCCACATTCACAGAGTGGGCATTTCGTCTAGCAGCCTGTGTCGTTTCTGTGACTCAGAGGACGAAACACCGGAGCACATTCTGTGAAAATGCGGTGCAATCTCTAGAAGAAGGCAAAGAATCCTTGGAGCCATGACTCTAGAGTGCAAGCACGTACGTGAACTAAAGCCGATCCTAATCTTGGATTACTTGAAGGTGATAGGCCACGTATACGTGCTATGAGTATATGAGGACACAATAGATCTTAAGGTCGCAGTGCAATACCTCAATTCAATTATTATTATTATTATTATTATGCCCAGCTTAATAGTGGTCAGGATATCTCTAAAAGATCCCGATGACACACCGTCAGGATGAGCCGCGGTTATTAAGGCACTGGTTGCCTCTCCTCTGCTTAAGAGGCATCTGATTATTTTTGCAAGGAACTAGTAATATTCTATGAGTTATATCACTACCATTTTTTATTACCCGAATAGCAGCCACCAACTGCTTTTAAAAAGATTACCACGCCCATTTTCCAATTTTTTTAATTTTCTTATCAACGTCAATTCTTCATATAAAAGTTTATCAACTTTATATAATTGAATCTAGGATGATGCAAAATTTGGTACGGGGTCGAGGTTATCCGGCCATGACCTGGAACCGGGAGAGCTGATGATAAAATTTCCAGGCAGGCCTTGTAGTAAGTATCTCTGGCGACAACTTTGACAAAGACGAGATATGTGATAAGCTCTCAGGAAGCGAGATAATTGCAAAAAACTGATTTTTGGGACCTTTGACCCGTAAAAAGAAAATAATAATATCTGACCAAAATAAATTGCATAATTGTAATAAGTGACTACATATAAAACAGGAAATGGCAAAAAATAATTTTGTCCCGCTAGTTTGTTCTAATCGAACCACTGTGCGAGTGCTAGGCAATATTGTGAGCAGACGAATCGTTCGTCTGAGCTATCATTCGCCACACATAATGAAGTCATAAGTCTGAGCTGAATGCCTTTCCAATTTAACAGTCGATGCCGAAGAAGCTCCTCCACAGAGGCAGGTCTTTGGTGGCAAATTTTTCTTATTATCGGAACTTACACTAATGCTCATAACGTCCAGTGGGGAAGCTCCGATATCAATGCTAGGGGAGAGTCGTTGTTTGACTATTTAGTAACAACTAACCTGGTACTTTGCAACGTGGGCAACGAACCTACGTTTATCACTAAAACCCGCAGGGAGGCCATAGATCTCACTATTTGCAGCGAAGACGCTTATGATTGGGTCAGAAAATGGCGTGTTCTTGATGAACATTCATTCTCCGACCACCGGTACATAGAACTAGTTCTAGACTTTTCTGTTGAGCAGCAGGTTAGGAAACGCAATCCACGTAACACTAACTGGCAGCTACACAATGAAATATACGTTAGGGACCTACCAGTACTGCCCCCACAAGTCCCCTCAACAGTAAGGGAGTTGGAGGATCTGGTAAAGACCTTTACCTTCACCTGAACTTATATGACAAAGCCAAGTTCCTAGGCACAGTTCTGGAGAAGAAAGCGTGTATTGCACTCTACAAATGCGAAAGAGGCATTGGAAAGAAATGGGCGCTCAGCCCCAAAATATGCATTCCAGGCCATTCTTGACATTTTGCCACTCGATCTGCACCGGGTAGCAGCAGTATCGGCTCTGCGTCTAAGGGAAACGTCCGGCTTGTGCGCAAGAACTACTGGACACGCCAGTATTTTGGGATCCTACATCTTTCTTATGCTGAGCACAGACCCTTGTGCGACCACAAGAGTCGGAGATAGCGGTTTTAAACCGCGTGAGCCTCATATGGGTCCCGGGACATAGGCACATTGAGGGAAATTGTAGGGCAGATGAACTTGCGAGGCAGGGCACGACCAAGCAGGTTCTTCGGGATAAAGAGCGCTTAGGTATACCGTTTGCCACATGCAAGCTAATGCTGAAAGAGTACACACTCCGTCAAGCCAACGAAATACTAAGTGTGCCCTACCGACGGTGCTGTGGGAGTTGCAAAGATGACGAGGAGGAGGAAACTGTGGAGCACCTCTGCTGCAAATGCCCAGCTTTATTTGGCGCGAGAATGCGCTTCCTGGTTAGCCTACGCCAGGTCACGGAGCTGGACATAAAGGACTTGATGGCCTTCATCAAGTCATCTAAATGTTTCGAGGAGGAGTAACGGTGTCAGTTTAGGAGCGTCAGTCCCGGGATTCGGCTATGTAGAGAATCCCGATAATTCACGGATTTTCCATACGGCATGGTCCCGGAACTGACTTTCCTAGTGTTGGTGGTATTACAATGGACCTTTTAATACTGGCCTAGGTGTGCCTCTGCGGCAGCCACTTGAACTTTATTGAACTGACGTACCGGCTATGGTTGCAGACTTGTTTTAGCTGCTAGGGCTGCCGTATTACTCAATAGCATACCCATTTTTTTTAGAAAAATAAATGTTGGATGAGTTTACTATCATCTTTTTTTGTAACAAAATTGCTCCAAATCCTATGGTAGTTTTTGCATTTTTGCTGAGAAGCTCTTCATGGCAGAAACACACTCGGAGAGTTTTCCAAACCACTGCCGAGGAGCAAAGCCGTTTAGAAAATCCTTTTTCTAAATAATTTCTGATGTTGGTTTGACCGGGAGTTGATACCAGGCATTTGGTGTAGTAGGTCGAGCAACTACCGCAATACTATGGGGGTCGCCATGGCCAGTCATTTTATAAAAAAATCATATTTAAACTCCCATCCTATTTGGCTATTAGATCTTGATTGAAAGAAGATAAGTATTTTCTGAACATCGTCCCTCAAGTCGCCGTATCATTTTGACAGAGGTTTGCCCCATCTTTGGCTAGCATCCAAGCTCTGCGTACCATAATGACCTTAAAATGATACCAAAATGACCACAAGTTGACCCCGAAATGACCCCAAAATGATTCTAAAATGACCACAATGTGACCCGAAAATGACCTTAAAATTATCCCTAAATGATCCCAAACTGACGCCAAAATGATTCTAAAATGACCCCCATATGACGCCAAAATTACATGTATTCAACCGTTTCACAACCGCATATCATTAAACAAATAACATACATAAAAAGCTTTTTTAAAAAAAATATTTATCAAAAATAACTAATATCTTGAGACTTTTGAAATATAAATTTCAGAATAAATTTCTTTGAAGGCTTTAAAAATAAAAATTCTCGATAATAATTATTTCATGACGAAAATTTTAAACGTCTTTCAATAACTGTTTGAACAATTTTTAAATCTTCTATCGCAAAGTAATAATTATCTGAGACTCAAAATTTTTTTTCAATTATTGTTATAACAGTTATTACTCTGTTTTAAAATTGTAAAAATGAAAACTGAAATGACAACTGAATCAATTTCCATTTCTACTTTATATTTAGGGCCTCATTATGTATGGCGAACGATAGCAGACGAACGATTCATCTGCTCACAATATCGCATAGCCATCGCATTATCTATTATTTTCGTTCGCTCCATAGCTTTTTTGAAAAATGTTCGACTTTCCTTTGACATAAAAAACAAATATGAAAGAAAATGCGATTCGATAAATCATATCAAATATTATAAAGTATAATATTATTAGTATTGTATCATCGTAAACATATTCGCTTGTCCATGGTTTCATGTATTCTGCTTAAGTTGCAGTTCGCTAGAACTTAAAATTTTGGTTATTCACGAAAGTTACTTCTATACATCACTCTGTTTTCGTTAGCTATATTCACATTTATTCTCTTATTTCCGCA
Organism: Campiglossa producta; assembly: GCA_964058755.1. Classification (NCBI taxonomy): domain Eukaryota; kingdom Metazoa; phylum Arthropoda; class Insecta; order Diptera; family Tephritidae; genus Campiglossa; species Campiglossa producta. The sequence goes on along the minus strand of CAXKVI010000001.1, from coordinate 86,210,481 downwards.
AACATGTCATCATTATTTGTCAATTAGATATAATCGAAAGACAAATAAGAATCGTTTCGAATCCTCTGCTGCGTATTTATTACTGTGATGATTTTGGCTTATGACGCCCGCCGTCTGTGTACACGACGCCACCGTCGCTGCCTTCGTCAACATTACTTTCAACATCGTCGTCGTCTTCAATGTTTGAATTAGCGCACAGCAAGTCATATTCACAAACCTGCGGGTTAGAGCTCCATCACGTTGGAACCCGCTTTGAAAAAATTACAATTTTTTTTGCACCTTCGTCAACTACAAACGACGAGATTGATTGTAGTGATACTCATTTTTTGTAGTTCTTATAGTTTCTTCGATAATATTATACATTGTGCAGAAACCAAGAAACTAAGTAAATTTGAGTTTTTTTTGTTGAAATATGTTTAAAATCGTTTGTAGTTTTTTATCCGAAAAAAACCTTATTACTAAAAACTCAGTATACCTCCAAGCTTACAGTCCATCAAACAAAATTTCTAAAATTGTTTACTTAGGGCCCGTTATCCCATCTTACCTTTAGTTTTAAATGTCACTTTATCGAGCAGATAAGTGTATTTCCGTTTTCTCAAGTTACCTATAATTTATTGGGCACATAAATTTATCCACGACTTCATCTTGGGTGAAGGTGGGCATTGTCAGCTATGTTTCAGTTTTGTTTACATTTGTATATCTGACATTTAAATTATTTTGGCCATGTTTGTTTGGACACCCTCTTGATTGCAGCCATCTTTCGTTGGCTTGACGGAGTGTGTGCTCCTTCAGCATTAGCTTGCATATGGCAAACGGCATACCTAAACTCTCTTTATCCCGAAGAACCTGCTTGGTAGTGCCTTGCCTGGGAAGCTCGTCTGCCTTACAGTTTCCCTCAACGTCTCTATGTCCCGAGACGAGGTTCTGTTAGCCCATCTTCTGAAGAGATCGACGACAGCTGAGCGTCAGTTCAGAGTTGGACGAGTAGGAGGCAAGGGATTTGATGGCTACTTGGCTTATCTAGGGCGCGGCGTCCAGGGTTGCCGAGACCTTCGCCTGGAAGACGCTGCAGTGATCAGGTAGTCTGAAGGAGAGCTCGAGGTTCAGGTCCTGTCGATAAACCCTCCTCCAACTCTGCCGTCTAACTTCGAGCCGTCGGTAAAAATGGAAATGCCGCCATGAGTAGCGGGACTCCGATCCATCATCTTCCATTCTCCAATGGTTATTTTGAAACAGCTATTTCCGATTATTGTGGTCGCACAGAGATCTGTGCCCAGCGGAAGAAAACTGTAGGATCCCAGAATACTGAAGTGTCCAGTAGTGCTTGCGCCCCTGCCGTACGTTTCCCTTAGACGGCTTGGCTTTGATGTGCACCACAACAGTGATGTGGGTCCCGAGCCGTAGTGGTGTACCAGGGAACTGCGCGGCTAATGAGCTGGCGAGGGAATCCACTGGACTGCCGCAGACGAGTCAATTGACACATACTCCTACTTCTCTTGCTATGAGAGACACAAACTTCACTCGGTTTTCACCGAAAAGGCTATTGTGAGGTGGGCACTGGAACCTAAATGTGAGGTGTCCAGATAGTAATTAGTCTAAAGCGCCCGTTTTGTTGTCGTTGTTGTAACGAAGCTACCCTCTGCCCAGGCGTGTACCTTTCCTTGCCCGAAATTGTCATCAAAGTCTTCTAACGGGAGTCCTAGGAAACCAGCAGTTTTTACAGGGTTCTACCAAAGGAAATGGGTGTTAGAAGATTGGTCTCCGAAGAGCGGGTGAATAAATAGTTGGTCATTTGGCAGGGGTTCATGCTGGATAAGTAGGAGTTTACCCTGCTACGATATCCAGAACGTAATTGATCCAGAGTGATCCTTATCTCTTATAGGAAAATGACGCTCCTCGTCAGCAACAAGAAGTGTTGGAGTATGCAAAACGGCCAACAGATGTCTCATGAATGTGCTGCACATGGATCTTTGGATCAAAAGGCGATGCTGCTAGATCCCCTTAAAATGTTTACGTAGATGTGTCCTTATGGTCCTAGGAGGCGTTATCTCTCTAGGCCCATACGGTGAACGTATGGGTTTCCCGACAAATTATTTCTGACGCAGATTTAGGGTCGAGTGAGAAATCGAAAATAATAAAAACTTCAACTGCAAGTGTAACATGATAGCCAAAACTAGGAAATAAACCACCACTGCACGTCAGTGCATTATCCAAATCATTGATGTTACTCAAAAAATGAAAGAAATCGAGATGATCATCTCGTGAGTTACCCAAGGATTCCCTTTCAATTTAGGCTTGACAAGTTCATTTTGCGCGACATCTTTCTGTGCGAAAACCCCGCATAGGCTAATAATAGCTCAGTAAAATCGACTTCGGAATCGGTAATTCGAGTGTGAACATTTCACGTTGTTTTTTAAGCATAATTTATTTACAATATATTTGGCTGAAACAAAAATTGTCATTGTCATTGTCAAATATATTACCATTCTTAAAAAAACAGTGAACGTAGTAGATTTTTAAATGACACAAATTAATTTTTATCGGGAAGATGAGAAATTAAAAATAATTAAAGGCCACTTTAAAGTGAGGAATAGCTTATCTGCCCGATAAATAAAGTTCACTTTATTGGGTGGATGAGATAATACAGAATCTTTCCGCCAATAGTCAGTTGCGTGACGTACGTCAATTTTAGAGCAATTCGACAACCTCGATTCGTGCCCCTTGGTAGATCTCACTCAGTCTTCCAGCTGCTGCCTTGTACTTACTTACTTAAAATAGCGTTTAACCGCCTAGGCGATTTTGGCCGTCTAACATGTTTCGCCAGTCGGCTCTTTGTTGAGACAGCTGGCGCCAATTGGAGACACCGCGTGTTCTCAGATCTGCCTTAACTTGGTCCTGCCATCGGAGTGGTGGCCCCCTCTTCCTCTCCTACCACCACGAAGCAGGTTCTTCGGGATAAAGAGCGCTTAGGTATACCGTTTGCCACATGCAAGCTAATGCTGAAAGAGTACACACTCCGTCAAGCCAACGAAATACTAAGTGTGCCCTACCGACGGTGCTGTGGGAGTTGCAAAGATGACGAGGAGGAGGAAACTGTGGAGCACCTCTGCTGCAAATGCCCAGCTTTATTTGGCGCGAGAATGCGCTTCCTGGTTAGCCTACGCCAGGTCACGGAGCTGGACATAAAGGACTTGATGGCCTTCATCAAGTCATCTAAATGTTTCGAGGAGGAGTAACGGTGTCAGTTTAGGAGCGTCAGTCCCGGGATTCGGCTATGTAGAGAATCCCGATAATTCACGGATTTTCCATACGGCATGGTCCCGGAACTGACTTTCCTAGTGTTGGTGGTATTACAATGGACCTTTTAATACTGGCCTAGGTGTGCCTCTGCGGCAGCCACTTGAACTTTATTGAACTGACGTACCGGCTATGGTTGCAGACTTGTTTTAGCTGCTAGGGCTGCCGTATTACTCAATAGCATACCCATTTTTTTTAGAAAAATAAATGTTGGATGAGTTTACTATCATCTTTTTTTGTAACAAAATTGCTCCAAATCCTATGGTAGTTTTTGCATTTTTGCTGAGAAGCTCTTCATGGCAGAAACACACTCGGAGAGTTTTCCAAACCACTGCCGAGGAGCAAAGCCGTTTAGAAAATCCTTTTTCTAAATAATTTCTGATGTTGGTTTGACCGGGAGTTGATACCAGGCATTTGGTGTAGTAGGTCGAGCAACTACCGCAATACTATGGGGGTCGCCATGGCCAGTCATTTTATAAAAAAATCATATTTAAACTCCCATCCTATTTGGCTATTAGATCTTGATTGAAAGAAGATAAGTATTTTCTGAACATCGTCCCTCAAGTCGCCGTATCATTTTGACAGAGGTTTGCCCCATCTTTGGCTAGCATCCAAGCTCTGCGTACCATAATGACCTTAAAATGATACCAAAATGACCACAAGTTGACCCCGAAATGACCCCAAAATGATTCTAAAATGACCACAATGTGACCCGAAAATGACCTTAAAATTATCCCTAAATGATCCCAAACTGACGCCAAAATGATTCTAAAATGACCCCCATATGACGCCAAAATTACATGTATTCAACCGTTTCACAACCGCATATCATTAAACAAATAACATACATAAAAAGCTTTTTTAAAAAAAATATTTATCAAAAATAACTAATATCTTGAGACTTTTGAAATATAAATTTCAGAATAAATTTCTTTGAAGGCTTTAAAAATAAAAATTCTCGATAATAATTATTTCATGACGAAAATTTTAAACGTCTTTCAATAACTGTTTGAACAATTTTTAAATCTTCTATCGCAAAGTAATAATTATCTGAGACTCAAAATTTTTTTTCAATTATTGTTATAACAGTTATTACTCTGTTTTAAAATTGTAAAAATGAAAACTGAAATGACAACTGAATCAATTTCCATTTCTACTTTATATTTAGGGCCTCATTATGTATGGCGAACGATAGCAGACGAACGATTCATCTGCTCACAATATCGCATAGCCATCGCATTATCTATTATTTTCGTTCGCTCCATAGCTTTTTTGAAAAATGTTCGACTTTCCTTTGACATAAAAAACAAATATGAAAGAAAATGCGATTCGATAAATCATATCAAATATTATAAAGTATAATATTATTAGTATTGTATCATCGTAAACATATTCGCTTGTCCATGGTTTCATGTATTCTGCTTAAGTTGCAGTTCGCTAGAACTTAAAATTTTGGTTATTCACGAAAGTTACTTCTATACATCACTCTGTTTTCGTTAGCTATATTCACATTTATTCTCTTATTTCCGCAAACATGTCATCATTATTTGTCAATTAGATATAATCGAAAGACAAATAAGAATCGTTTCGAATCCTCTGCCGCGTATTTATTACTGTGATGATTTTGGCTTATGACGCCCGCCGTCTGTGTACACGACGCCACCGTCGCTGCCTTCGTCAACATTACTTTCAACATCGTCGTCGTCTTCAATGTTTGAATTAGCGCATATTCACAAACCTGCGGGTTAGAGCTCCATCACGTTGGAACCCGCTTTGAAAAAATTACAATTTTTTTTGCACCTTCGTCAACTACAAACGACGAGATTGATTGTAGTGATACTCATTTTTTGTAGTTCTTATAGTTTCTTCGATAATATTATACATTGTGCAGAAACCAAGAAACTAAGTAAATTTGAGTTTTTTTTGTTGAAATATGTTTAAAATCGTTTGTAGTTTTTTATCCGAAAAAAACCTTATTACTAAAAACTCAGTATACCTCCAAGCTTACAGTCCATCAAACAAAATTTCTAAAATTGTTTACTTAGGGCCCGTTATCCCATCTTACCTTTAGTTTTAAATGTCACTTTATCGGGCAGATAAGTGTATTTCCGTTTTCTCAAGTTACCTATAATTTATTGGGCAGATAAATTTATCCACGACTTCATCTTGGGTGAAGGTGGGCATTGTCAGCTATGTTTCAGTTTTGTTTACATTTGTATATCTGACATTTAAATTATTTTGGCCATGTTTGTTTGGACACCCTCTTGATTGCAGCCATCTTTCGTTGGCTTGACGGAGTGTGTGCTCCTTCAGCATTAGCTTGCATATGGCAAACAGCATACCTAAACTCTCTTTATCCCGAAGAACCTGCTTGGTAGTGCCTTGCCTGGGAAGCTCGTCTGCCTTACAGTTTCCCTCAACGTCTCTATGTCCCGAGACGAGGTTCTGTTAGCCCATCTTCTGAAGAGATCGACGACAGCTGAGCGTCAGTTCAGAGTTGGACGAGTAGGAGGCAAGGGATTTGATGGCTACTTGGCTTATCTAGGGCGCGGCGTCCAGGGTTGCCGAGACCTTCGCCTGGAAGACGCTGCAGTGATCAGGTAGTCTGAAGGAGAGCTCGAGGTTCAGGTCCTGTCGATAAACCCTCCTCCAACTCTGCCGTCTAACTTCGAGCCGTCGGTAAAAATGGAAATGCCGCCATGAGTAGCGGGACTCCGATCCATCATCTTCCATTCTCCAATGGTTATTTTGAAACAGCTATTTCCGATTATTGTGGTCGCACAGAGATCTGTGCCCAGCGGAAGAAAACTGTCGGATCCCAGAATACTGAAGTGTCCAGTAGTGCTTGCGCCCCTGCCGTACGTTTCCCTTAGACGGCTTGGCTTTGATGTGCACCACAACAGTGATGTGGGTCCCGAGCCGTAGTGGTGTACCAGGGAACTGCGCGGCTAATGAGCTGGCGAGGGAATCCACTGGACTGCCGCAGACGAGTCAATTGACACATACTCCTACTTCTCTTGCTATGAGAGACACAAACTTCACTCGGTTTTCACCGAAAAGGCTATTGTGAGGTGGGCACTGGAACCTAAATGTGAGGTGTCCAGATAGTAATTAGTCTAAAGCGCCCGTTTTGTTGTCGTTGTTGTAACGAAGCTACCCTCTGCCCAGGCGTGTACCTTTCCTTGCCCGAAATTGTCATCAAAGTCTTCTAACGGGAGTCCTAGGAAACCAGCAGTTTTTACAGGGTTCTACCAAAGGAAATGGGTGTTAGAAGATTGGTCTCCGAAGAGCGGGTGAATAAATAGTTGGTCATTTGGCAGGGGTTCATGCTGGATAAGTAGGAGTTTACCCTGCTACGATATCCAGAACGTAATTGATCCAGAGTGATCCTTATCTCTTATAGGAAAATGACGCTCCTCGTCAGCAACAAGAAGTGTTGGAGTATGCAAAACGGCCAACAGATGTCTCATGAATGTGCTGCACATGGATCTTTGGATCAAAAGGCGATGCTGCTAGATCCCCTTAAAATGTTTACGTAGATGTGTCCTTATGGTCCTAGGAGGCGTTATCTCTCTAGGCCCATACGGTGAACGTATGGGTTTCCCGACAAATTATTTCTGACGCAGATTTAGGGTCGAGTGAGAAATCGAAAATAATAAAAACTTCAACTGCAAGTGTAACATGATAGCCAAAACTAAGAAATAAACCACCACTGCACGTCAGTGCATTATCCAAATCATTGATGTTACTCAAAAAATGAAAGAAATCGAGATGATCATCTCGTGAGTTACCCAAGTTAAGTTACATAAAAAGCTTTTTTAAAAAAAATATTTATCAAAAATAACTAATATCTTGAGACTTTTGAAATATAAATTTCAGAATAAATTTCTTTGAAGGCTTTAAAAATAAAAATTCTCGATAATAATTATTTCATGACGAAAATTTTAAACGTCTTTCAATAACTGTTTGAACAATTTTTAAATCTTCTATCGCAAAGTAATAATTATCTGAGACTCAAAATTTTTTTTCAATTATTGTTATAACAGTTATTACTCTGTTTTAAAATTGTAAAAATGAAAACTGAAATGACAACTGAATCAATTTCCATTTCTACTTTATATTTAGGGCCTCATTATGTATGGCGAACGATAGCAGACGAACGATTCATCTGCTCACAATATCGCATAGCCATCGCATTATCTATTATTTTCGTTCGCTCCATAGCTTTTTTGAAAAATGTTCGACTTTCCTTTGACATAAAAAACAAATATGAAAGAAAATGCGATTCGATAAATCATATCAAATATTATAAAGTATAATATTATTAGTATTGTATCATCGTAAACATATTCGCTTGTCCATGGTTTCATGTATTCTGCTTAAGTTGCAGTTCGCTAGAACTTAAAATTTTGGTTATTCACGAAAGTTACTTCTATACATCACTCTGTTTTCGTTAGCTATATTCACATTTATTCTCTTATTTCCGCAAACATGTCATCATTATTTGTCAATTAGATATAATCGAAAGACAAATAAGAATCGTTTCGAATCCTCTGCCGCGTATTTATTACTGTGATGATTTTGGCTTATGACGCCCGCCGTCTGTGTACACGACGCCACCGTCGCTGCCTTCGTCAACATTACTTTCAACATCGTCGTCGTCTTCAATGTTTGAATTAGCGCACAGCAAGTCATATTCACAAACCTGCGGGTTAGAGCTCCATCACGTTGGAACCCGCTTTGAAAAAATTACAATTTTTTTTGCACCTTCGTCAACTACAAACGACGAGATTGATTGTAGTGATACTCATTTTTTGTAGTTCTTATAGTTTCTTCGATAATATTATACATTGTGCAGAAACCAAGAAACTAAGTAAATTTTAGTTTTTTTTGTTGAAACATGTTTAAAATCGTTTGTAGTTTTTTATCCGAAAAAAACCTTATTACTAAAAACTCAGTATACCTCCAAGCTTACAGTCCATCAAACAAAATTTCTAAAATTGTTTACTTAGGGCCCGTTATCCCATCTTACCTTTAGTTTTAAATGTCACTTTATCGGGCAGATAAGTGTATTTCCGTTTTCTCAAGTTACCTATAATTTATTGGGCAGATAAATTTATCCACGACTTCATCTTGGGTGAAGGTGGGCATTGTCAGCTATGTTTCAGTTTTGTTTACATTTGTATATCTGACATTTAAATTATTTTGGCCATGTTTGTTTGGACACCCTCTTGATTGCAGCCATCTTTCGTTGGCTTGACGGAGTGTGTGCTCCTTCAGCATTAGCTTGCATATGGCAAACGGCATACCTAAACTCTCTTTATCCCGAAGAACCTGCTTGGTAGTGCCTTGCCTGGGAAGCTCGTCTGCCTTACAGTTTCCCTCAACGTCTCTATGTCCCGAGACGAGGTTCTGTTAGCCCATCTTCTGAAGAGATCGACGACAGCTGAGCGTCAGTTCAGAGTTGGACGAGTAGGAGGCAAGGGATTTGATGGCTACTTGGCTTATCTAGGGCGCGGCGTCCAGGGTTGCCGAGACCTTCGCCTGGAAGACGCTGCAGTGATCAGGTAGTCTGAAGGAGAGCTCGAGGTTCAGGTCCTGTCGATAAACCCTCCTCCAACTCTGCCGTCTAACTTCGAGCCGTCGGTAAAAATGGAAATGCCGCCATGAGTAGCGGGACTCCGATCCATCATCTTCCATTCTCCAATGGTTATTTTGAAACAGCTATTTCCGATTATTGTGGTCGCACAGAGATCTGTGCCCAGCGGAAGAAAACTGTAGGATCCCAGAATACTGAAGTGTCCAGTAGTGCTTGCGCCCCTGCCGTACGTTTCCCTTAGACGGCTTGGCTTTGATGTGCACCACAACAGTGATGTGGGTCCCGAGCCGTAGTGGTGTACCAGGGAACTGCGCGGCTAATGAGCTGGCGAGGGAATCCACTGGACTGCCGCAGACGAGTCAATTGACACATACTCCTACTTCTCTTGCTATGAGAGACACAAACTTCACTCGGTTTTCACCGAAAAGGCTATTGTGAGGTGGGCACTGGAACCTAAATGTGAGGTGTCCAGATAGTAATTAGTCTAAAGCGCCCGTTTTGTTGTCGTTGTTGTAACGAAGCTACCCTCTGCCCAGGCGTGTACCTTTCCTTGCCCGAAATTGTCATCAAAGTCTTCTAACGGGAGTCCTAGGAAACCAGCAGTTTTTACAGGGTTCTACCAAAGGAAATGGGTGTTAGAAGATTGGTCTCCGAAGAGCGGGTGAATAAATAGTTGGTCATTTGGCAGGGGTTCATGCTGGATAAGTAGGAGTTTACCCTGCTACGATATCCAGAACGTAATTGATCCAGAGTGATCCTTATCTCTTATAGGAAAATGACGCTCCTCGTCAGCAACAAGAAGTGTTGGAGTATGCAAAACGGCCAACAGATGTCTCATGAATGTGCTGCACATGGATCTTTGGATCAAAAGGCGATGCTGCTAGATCCCCTTAAAATGTTTACGTAGATGTGTCCTTATGGTCCTAGGAGGCGTTATCTCTCTAGGCCCATACGGTGAACGTATGGGTTTCCCGACAAATTATTTCTGACGCAGATTTAGGGTCGAGTGAGAAATCGAAAATAATAAAAACTTCAACTGCAAGTGTAACATGATAGCCAAAACTAGGAAATAAACCACCACTGCACGTCAGTGCATTATCCAAATCATTGATGTTACTCAAAAAATGAAAGAAATCGAGATGATCATCTCGTGAGTTACCCAAGGATTCCCTTTCAATTTAGGCTTGACAAGTTCATTTTGCGCGACATCTTTCTGTGCGAAAACCCCGCATAGGCTAATAATAGCTCAGTAAAATCGACTTCGGAATCGGTAATTCGAGTGTGAACATTTCACGTTGTTTTTTAAGCATAATTTATTTACAATATATTTGGCTGAAACAAAAATTGTCATTGTCATTGTCAAATATATTACCATTCTTAAAAAAACAGTGAACGTAGTAGATTTTTAAATGACACAAATTAATTTTTATCGGGAAGATGAGAAATTAAAAATAATTAAAGGCCACTTTAAAGTGAGGAATAGCTTATCTGCCCGATAAATAAAGTTCACTTTATTGGGTGGATGAGATAATACAGAATCTTTCCGCCAATAGTCAGTTGCGTGACGTACGTCAATTTTAGAGCAATTCGACAACCTCGATTCTTGCCCCTTGGTAGATCTCACTCAGTCTTCCAGCTGCTGCCTTGTACTTACTTACTTAAAATAGCGTTTAACCGCCTAGGCGATTTTGGCCGTCTAACATGTTTCGCCAGTCGGCTCTTTGTTGAGACAGCTGGCGCCAATTGGAGACACCGCGTGTTCTCAGATCTGCCTTAACTTGGTCCTGCCATCGGAGTGGTGGCCCCCTCTTCCTCTCCTACCACCAGAGGGTGCCGATAAGAATACCTTCTGGGCCGGTCTTCGTTCATTCGCACCACGAGTCCTAGCCAGCGAAGCCGCTGGTTTTTCATTCGCTGAACTATGTCGACGTCCCTGCGTGTTGGGGTTCTAGAATATGCCCGCGGTAGGTATGCCTGTCTTACTGGGGTATCGGGGGCTATGTCCAGCTGACCTTCTTTCCCCTACACTCGCGGGAATTATATGTACCGATTAAATGAGAAAAACTATACCATGATAGAGCTGAATTGCTTTCAAGTGCTCAGGCCAGATCTGGCCTTTCGGTTGATACCGAATCAAAAGCTGAAACCGCAGACAGGATTATCCTAGGACCTTCTGGTCTTCTGAACAACTGAAGATCATAAGGAGGGCCATTTTGAATGAAGTGTTTAAACTTCAAGTTGGCACTATTAGTCCCCGATTCGCCAAGAATGCTCGATTCGCCAAGGATGGGTTTCAGTTGTCTGCGATGATTCTAATACTTAATAATAAATCGTCCAAAAACCAACTCCTTGGGAGGGGGCGAAACTGAAGGTAGTCTCGAATGCGGAAGTACCCCGTCGCTTTATCTTTGTCGGGTATTTTGAAGAGGACGATTGCCCCTCAAACGAGCGTATGCCAATGTGAAACTGCGGCTTAAAACCAAACGTTTCTGTCCCGGGTAGCCTGTGAAGCCAGCGGCAGTGATGAAAATGTTACGGTAGAAATGAAGGCTATAGGACAAACCTGAAGGCTATAGGACAAGCCTGCAGCTCGAAATCAGCAGAGGTGATGCAAGGCTTGGAGGATGTACAAACTAAGCATCACCTGGAAACCACAGCGGGCAAACAAATCAATTACGTAGTGAGAACTCTAGATTCGGAGTTGAAAAAAACGGACCAAAGTCAGGCATCTAATGGGGATGCTTTGCTCAGTGGCAACCCAAAGTCATCGGTGGCGGATAGGGCCCGCAAAAAATCTTTATAATGTCAGCCCTCCCAGCAAATTCGAGGCGTGTAAAAGCCTCCAGGTGAATCTTCACCACGCAAAGGCAGCTTCGGATGTTCTTAGCAGAAGACTCAGCAGAGAAGGTCTGGGAGTGGCCTTTATGGAGTTATTCCATATAAATATTTAAATAACTTTTATTTAATTTAATTTTGAGATGTTTTTTTTATATTCAAAAATTTATAATATTTTCTAATTTTTTCAATTTTCAAAATTTTGATTTAAATCCTTAGGCAAATAAGAATATTTTTTAAATATCCAAGTATTATATACAAAGTATAAATAACCCCTACTATACTCCGCCTCCATTTGAAGAAAAATCTAAAATGAAAATGTGTTGAAAGGATTTACATAAATATAAGTAAATTGCATAGTCGAACTTTTTGTTATAAAAGTGGACTAAAGTAGCATTTGTAATAATAAATTGAAAGAAAGCTATATATTGAGCTTTGTGTTGTTGTGATTGAAACTGAAGTGACGGGGCGTTGCAGCTGCAATACCTCGAACCGTCGACAGTTGTTGCGTTGTAATTAATCATTCAACATACCGTCCCCTTTTTGCGTTTTTATCGTAACCACCATTTTTTCGAAATTTACTTTTTGATGCAAATTTGTTCATCATCCCTTAGCGCATCATCTGGTAAAATTTTATAGCTGAAATCCTCACAGTTATGTCAAAAAATGGCTATCTTTTTTATCGTATCCACCAATTCATAAATGAAAAAAATTTAAAAAAAATTTAAAAAATGCTCTCCTGTAAAATTTCCTTTTTGGCGTTTACGATAAAAACGCAAAAAGGGGACGATACATATTTCACATTTTAATACTTACATCTATATGAGGGAGAGAAAAGCTAGAAGCTATATATGCATAATGTAAAACTAATTTCAAAAACAAACTTTAACAAAATTTTGAAATTTGAAGTTCTTTTGTCAGGATCGCCAATTATATGGAGTTATTCCATATAAATATTTAGATAACTTTTATTTAATTAAATTTTGTGATGTTTATTTTTCTATTCAAAAGGTTTAGCAGTACTGACGGTAAATTAATCTATGCCACCGGTTCCCGTCCCAGGGCGGCGATGCTTCTAAACAAGAAACTGGATTTTGTTCCGCTTCTACAGTTCATGCCGGCTGATTTGGTTGCAGTTTGGGCAAAAATTCCAACCCCAAGAGGCGAAAAAGAGGCCATTTTGGCATCATCTTACATTCCGGGTGAGGAGGAAATAGCCCCAACTCTTGAATCCAAATCTCTCATTGAGTATTGCCAACAGAATGTTATCCCATGAGTACTCTGCTGTGACGCAAACTCCCACCTGGAGTTTATTAGTAGTCACAATATCAGTGTAATGTACCGTGTTAACGCTATTAGAGGTGCGGTTATTGACCTTACCCTATGCCTCCAAATCATTGCCTTCGCTGTCACAAATTGGCACTTCTCGTGGAAGGAATCAATGTCGGACCACAAACATATTGTATTCGACATGGGTCACTTCTCTGACCATGAGTCCGTTTTCAGAAAACGGACCAAAGTCAGGCATCTAATGGGGATGCTTTGCTCAGTGGCAACCCAAAGTCATCGGTGGCGGATAGGGCCCGCAAAAAATCTTTATAATGTCAGCCCTCCCAGCAAACTCTAGCAGTTCGAGGCGTGTAAAAGCCTCCAGGTGAATCTTCACCACGCAAAGGCAGCTTCGGATGTTCTTAGCAGAAGACTCAGCAGAGAAGGTCTGGGAGTGGCCTTTATGGAGTTATTCCATATAAATATTTAAATAACTTTTATTTAATTTAATTTTGAGATGTTTTTTTTATATTCAAAAATTTATAATATTTTCTAATTTTTTCAATTTTCAAAATTTTGATTTAAATCCTTAGGCAAATAAGAATATTTTTTAAATATCCAAGTATTATATACAAAGTATAAATAACCCCTACTATACTCCGCCTCCATTTGAAGAAAAATCTAAAATGAAAATGTGTTGAAAGGATTTACATAAATATAAGTAAATTGCATAGTCGAACTTTTTGTTATAAAAGTGGACTAAAGTAGCATTTGTAATAATAAATTGAAAGAAAGCTATATATTGAGCTTTGTGTTGTTGTGATTGAAACTGAAGTGACGGGGCGTTGCAGCTGCAATACCTCGAACCGTCGACAGTTGTTGCGTTGTAATTAATCATTCAACATACCGTCCCCTTTTTGCGTTTTTATCGTAACCACCATTTTTTCGAAATTTACTTTTTGATGCAAATTTGTTCATCATCCCTTAGCGCATCATCTGGTAAAATTTTATAGCTGAAATCCTCACAGTTATGTCAAAAAATGGCTATCTTTTTTATCGTATCCACCAATTCATAAATGAAAAAAATTTAAAAAAAATTTAAAAAATGCTCTCCTGTAAAATTTCCTTTTTGGCGTTTACGATAAAAACGCAAAAAGGGGACGATACATATTTCACATTTTAATACTTACATCTATATGAGGGAGAGAAAAGCTAGAAGCTATATATGCATAATGTAAAACTAATTTCAAAAACAAACTTTAACAAAATTTTGAAATTTGAAGTTCTTTTGTCAGGATCGCCAATTATATGGAGTTATTCCATATAAATATTTAGATAACTTTTATTTAATTAAATTTTGTGATGTTTATTTTTCTATTCAAAAGGTTTAGCAGTACTGACGGTAAATTAATCTATGCCACCGGTTCCCGTCCCAGGGCGGCGATGCTTCTAAACAAGAAACTGGATTTTGTTCCGCTTCTACAGTTCATGCCGGCTGATTTGGTTGCAGTTTGGGCAAAAATTCCAACCCCAAGAGGCGAAAAAGAGGCCATTTTGGCATCATCTTACATTCCGGGTGAGGAGGAAATAGCCCCAACTCTTGAATCCAAATCTCTCATTGAGTATTGCCAACAGAATGTTATCCCATGAGTACTCTGCTGTGACGCAAACTCCCACCTGGAGTTTATTAGTAGTCACAATATCAGTGTAATGTACCGTGTTAACGCTATTAGAGGTGCGGTTATTGACCTTACCCTATGCCTCCAAATCATTGCCTTCGCTGTCACAAATTGGCACTTCTCGTGGAAGGAATCAATGTCGGACCACAAACATATTGTATTCGACATGGGTCACTTCTCTGACCATGAGTCCGTTTTCAGAAATCCGAGGAAAAGTAAGTGAGAACTATTTCGTTTTACCACGGAAGGACGCGGCAATTGCTTGCACCAATCAATAACTACGGGGCGGGAGCTCAGGAGAGAGGCTGAACAGCTTCACTCAGATATTACAACTGCTTTCTGCGAGAGTTGTGCCAAACAACGTATACAACGTGATGTTCCTTGGTGGAACAAAAAGCTATTAAACAATTAAGATTTCAAGCCAGAAGGCTCTTTAATGCAGCTAAAAAAATTGGAGACTGGTTTCCTATAGATACGCTCTAACTTCTTATAATAGAGATCTTAGAAAATCTGAGACGGCAACGTGGAGAGATACAAAACCGAAACCGAAAACGATGAATAATTTATTTACAACAAAAATTGGAAGCCTCTTTGATCATATGGTTTCTTTTTTTACAGGAAGTTCTCTGCAACTATTCGGCCGGAGTAATTTCAAAATATCGTGTGTTGTGGCTTAATCTAAGCGAACTCTTACAATCCTTGGGAAATGCATATGCCAGAACATATTCTACCTATTGCGTTTTTATGTAAGTTAAGCCTCTATATAACTACAGCCGATTACAAATTAGAAATAAAAATTATTTTTGGTTCTATGCTACGTTTTCGAAATATTCCACTTATACCTAAATATATGAATGGCAGGAAGTAAAAGTGGAAAGTATTTCAATTGCCAGTAAAAGCAGGCCTGTTGTTGTTAACAGCAAAAAGAAATTTACATTCCTTGGTCGGATATGAATCCGGAACGATGCGGTACTGCTCGACTTTCGTGGTAGCGATTTGGTATGACCAGTGGAACCTTATAGGTCATGTCATCCCTCCATCCGTGAGGAAGGAGAAGATGGGTAATGAGAGGTGAGAGGTATCATATCCGCAGATCAACCACTTCATTACCCATGTGTCGCCTCTTACGACCGGTATGCCTACCTCCAACATATTCTAAACCCCTAACCCGCAGGGACAAAAGCAGGACTAGAGTGAAATGCTGTCTGACCTTGCCCAATCCCGAATCTTGCGCCCTCGTTCGTACACTCTGGACAACGTGAGCTACCTAGGCTCGCTGCAGATAGAGTGCCCATCTGGCACCACTCTGACATACTTGGTTTAAGGGCTCATCGAGATCTTTTTCAAAGAGTCTGTTTAGCATGAGGTGCGGCCAAAAACGGGTTTTGCGCCACGTAAAAACCATTTCCAATAAAATACAATGTAACAAATCGACCGATGAGAACCTTCTTAAATGTTGACGACCCGGCAAAACGAAAGGATAAAGATTTGGATATAAGCGCATGTAGCTGGTATTATGGACGATATACAAACGAAGGAATAAATAAAATGCAATATGTTACGACGCATAACAGTAAGTTAGTAGAGGCAGACGTCCAAATCCGAGCTCCCCCCATTACCACTCTCTTCTATCTTTCATCGCCTTCACACTATATCCCTCACTTGTTATATATCCCATTCGTATTGGCTTCTGTAATTAGGAATATTTTACCCACGTACCGAATTTGAAGTAAAACGCAACATGTATAAGATATTTTCGAATTGGTCCACTTTCTGGAAGTAAGAAATTGTGAATCTTAGCCATTCTCGAATACACCTTATTTATATTTCGTTATTTATAAATCTAAGACGTTAACTTCTTTCACGTGTACTGGCTACACGTGGCTTTTCCACGTCCATCGCATTTGCTGTCATATCCGAGGTCTGGCTTGTGGTGGTGGGCCAAACCCTACCCATTTCTCGGGAAGTGGGATTTAAATTTCACATTTTATACCGAGCCGCTTGGTCCAAGTCATCAAGAACACGCCATTTTCTGACCCACTCATAAGCGCCTTCGCTACAAATAGTGATATCTATGACCTCCCTGCGGGTTTTAGTGATAAACGTAGATACGTTGCCCACGTTGCAAACTACCAGGGTAGTTGTTAATAAATAGTCAAACAACGACTCTCGCCTATACAGTGTACTTATGTATAAATTATGTTTTGTTTTGGAGCTTAGAACGAAAACATTTTTCTACCTGCGTACTTTTTATTTTGAACTAGGGTATTCTAATATTTGTTAATTAATGATTTTTGATACTTAGAGGAAAATTACAAAGATTTACATATCGATGGATACCATGACCTGTTTCGAAATTTCTAGGTTTCTCTTCACATGTCTGCACCGAAGCGTCTAAAGAAATTGCTTTTAACAAATCAGCTACGATACTCTGTAGTATTTCGATGTCCATTTTCCTATAAGCGAGCAAGTTTCATACCTTTATACTGTATAGGGTTGCATCACCTATAGTGTGTACTTATGTACCAATTATATATGTTTTATATATTTTTTTTGATTGGAGCTTAGAACGAAAATTTGTTTCTACCTGCGTACTTTTTATTTTGTACTATTGCTGTAAATACCGACGGTATTGTGAAGCAATTTTCGGGTTTGTATGAAAATGTGTTTTTTGAGAAAAATTTACCTACGCGCTGCAGGAACCAGACAAGTCGACATATGTTGCGATGATACTGGAATTACATCTCTTCATGGACTTTTCTTCCCGGCATTGTAAGAGTCGAACTCACAACACTGTAGTGACTTGTATGCTAGAAGGTCTAACACCTTAGGCCACTACCCAACTTGAAGGTAAACCCTTCTCAGTGTCCATTTATGCATATATTTATACTTCCATATAGAACATTTTCTTTTAATTTCAATACTTATATGAAAGATTTGCGAATTTTATGACTTGGTGTGAAAACTATGAAAGAATTTGCTATGCTTAGTGAAGCACGAATATTTTTTCATTTATAACATTTAAACTCTTTGTTGCTTTTGACTTGTAGTCTATTGCTGTAAATACCGACGGTATTGTGACGCAATTTTCGGGATTGTATGAAAATGTGTTTTTTGAGAAAAATTTACCTACGCGCTGCAAGAACCAGACAAACCGACATATGTTTCGATGATACTGGTATTACATCTCTTCATGGAGTTTTCTTCCCGGCATTGTAAGAGTCGTTGGAGTGTATTGGGGTGTGGTTGCTGTGTGACCTTGCCCAATCCCGACTCTGGGCAACGTGAGCTGTCTAGGCTCGCGGCAGATAGAGAGGGAGCCCCGGTGAGGCCACTCTCACATACTTGGTTTAGGGGCTCACCGAGGTCTTTTGTGCAGCGTCTGTTCACCATGAGGTGCGGCTGCAAGCGGGGTCTGTCTTGAAGCAAGCGGCTCGCTATATAAATGTGTAAATATTCTCAAAAAAAACCCCGAAACGGGTTGTGGGCTGGGTTTGGGACCCGCCACGTAAAAAACCTAATTCCAATGAAAATAAATAGTACAAAGCCTTGGATGAGAACCCCCTTTAATGTTGACGACCCGGCAAAACGAATTATGGACTAGGAGAAGGATATTAGGGCATGTACGTGGAATGTCCGGACCCTTTCTAGGGAGCGTACCGCTGCCCGACTGGTTGATGTCCTCGCGAACGCAAAGGCTGACATCACCGCCCTGCAGGAAGTGCGATGGACGGGGCAAGGAAAGACTACCATCCGTCCTTGTGACGTATACTACAGTGGCCAGACACGCGGCAAAGCGCGTGATGTAGGATTTGTGGTGGGAAAGAGACTTCGCCGCGTTCATTCCTGTGGACGAGCGTCTCGCTGCGATCCGCATCAAGGCGAGGTTTTTCAACATAACATTTATCTGCGCCTATGCGCCGACTGAGGAGACGGACGACGCAGAGAAGGACTCCTTCTACCATAAACTTGAACAAGCCTATGATCACTGCCCCCTGCATGATATCAAAATCGTGCTCGGCGACTTTAATGCCAAGGTGGGCAAGGAAGGAGTCTTTGGTCCTACAATTCGAAAATTCAGCCTCCACGATATAACATCCCACAACGGCACCAGGTTGATTGACTTCGCACAGGTCATCACTAGTACCAGGTTCCAGCATAAGCGAATACACCAAGCCACCTGATCAAAGAACAAGAAACCAGATTGATCATGTCATGATCGACGGCAGACACAGCTCCACCGTTCTAGACGTGCGCACTCTACGCGGTCCCAATATCGACTCGGACCATTATTTTGTTGCAACCAAGATACGCCCACGCCTCTGTGCAGAGTAGAAAGTACGCACAGTAACGGAAGGAAAGTTTGACGTCGAGAAGTTGCGCGTGACACAGACAGCTGATAATTTCTCCACTCGACTCTCACACTTGATATCGGAGAGCAATCCTCGACCTAAATGTAACCGAGCAATGGAAGCATATCTCTCACTCATTACGTACCGCCGCTGAAGCCACTATAGGGTTTCAGCGATCCCGCAAGAACAACTGGTATGATAATTAATGCACCACAGCCTCGGACAAAAAGGACGCTGCCTACAAGGAGACGTTGCGAACGGGCGCAACCCGCAGTGTATGGCAACAATATCGCGAGGCAAAGAAGGAAGAGAGACGCTTTTTCAGAAAAAAGAAAAGTGAAGCCGAAAGGCGTGAGTGTGAGGAGCTTGAGATGCTGGCTGACAGGAATGACGCCCGAAAATTCTATGAAAAGATCCGGCGGATGGCGGAAGGTTTAAAGTGCGGGGTAAGCTCCTTTAAGGACAATAATGGCGACCTGGTAACCGACGTACAAAGTGTACTTAAATTATGGAGGGAGCACTTCTCGTCGCTGCTAAATTGCGAGAAAGACGTCGAACCCGTACCCCAATCCCTGACGATGGAAAAGTCGTCCCACCACCTGACTATGATGAAGTGAGGATAGCTATATCCGGCTCAAAAACAACAAAGCACCTGGAAAAGACGGACTACCCGCCGAGCTGTTCAAACACGGAGGCGAAGAGCTTGTAGAAAGCATGCATCAGCTGTTATGGCAGAATATTGTCAGACGAATGCATGCCTCCGGATTGGAATTTAAGTGTGCTTTGCCCAATCCACAAGAAAGGCGATCCCGCTAACCGCACAAACTACCGCGGAATTAGTCTTCTTAATATCGCATATAAGGTTCTTTCTAGCGTGTTGTGTGAAAGGCTGAAGCCCATCGTAGACAAACTGATTGGACCTTATCAGTGTGGCTTTAGACCTGGTAAGTCTACCATCGACCAGATTTTCACGATACGCCAAATCCTGGAGAAGACCCATGATAAAAGAATGGACACACACCATCTCTTTGTCGATTTCAAAGCCGCTTTTGACAGCTGAATTTGACTTCCCTGCAAAGCTTATACGGCTTTGCCAAATTACGTTGAGCAATACCAACAGCTCCGTCAGAATAGGGAAAGACCTCTCTGAGCCATTTGAAACCAAACGAGGCTTCAGACAGGGCGACTCCCTTTCGTGCGATTTCTTCAATCTGATGCTGGAGAAGATAATTCGAGCAGCAGAGCTAAACCGCAATGGTACAATCTTTTACAAGACCGTGCAATTTCTGGCGTATACCGATGATATTGATATCATTGGCCTTAACAACCGCGCCGTAAGCGCTGCCTTCTCTGGACTGGATAAGGAAGCGAATAAACCGTTATAATATCAGTCTAGAAATCCAGCGGAGAATCACTCTTGCCAACAAGTGCTACTTTGGACTGAGTAGGCAATTGAGAAGTAAAGTCCTCTCTCGAAGAACAAAGATCACGCTCTATAAGTCTCTCATCATACCTGTCCTGATGTATTGCTCAGATTCATGGACAATGTCAAGAGAAGATGAGATGGCCCTTGGAGTATTTGAGAGAAAAGTTCTCCGGAAGATTTATGGTCCTTCCCGTGATGCCAACGGCGAGTATCGAAGGAAATTTAACGATGAGCTGTACGAGCTCTACGCAGATCTGACCATAGTCCAGCGAATTAAAGCCCAAAGACTCCGCTGGGTGGACCTTGTTATGCGAATGGACAAAGAAGCTCCAGCACAGAAGGTTTTCCTATCGTCGTCTGAATTCGGCAGCAGAGGAAGGGGGGGCCTCGACTGAGATGGAAACAACAGGTGGATGATGACTTGAACTCCCTTGGGGTTTCCAATTGGCGTCAGTTATCGCTAAAAAGGAATGACTGGCGTGCTTTGATATGCAACGGCCAAAATCGCTTAGCTGGTTTGGTCGCTAACGCATGTCAAAAAAGGCAGAATTCACCAATATGAAAGCTCTAGAAGTACTTTTCCTACTACTACAAGCGACAAAATTGCTTGTAGTGAAATTATTTATTTGTAGCTTTTATAGTAAAGGCTTGGTTTCATCGATGTTTCTAATCGATTGTAGGTCTATAACTGAAAAAAATTGTTTTCTTCTGCTCCAAAGGTTTCGAAGTAATCACTAACGCATGTCAACAAAAAAAACAATTCAGCAATTGACAAGACAAAATTGATTGTAGTAAAATTTTTAAGCTTTTATAGTTACTCCCAAAATATAATATATTTGCTGATACTAAGCAAATTAAGAAAATTTGAGGTTTTTGTTGACATATGTTTTAAATCATTTGTAGTTTTATCCGAAAAATATTATTTTTTTTAGTTTCTCCAAACGAAGCAAATTAAATAAATTTTAGTTTTTTTTTTGTTCACACATGTTATAACTCGTTTGTGGTTTTTATCCAAAAAAGTTGTTTCTTGCTCCAAAGATTTCGGAGTAGTCGCTAACGCATGTCAAAAAAGGCAAAAGTCAGCAATTTGAAAGCTCTCAATTCCCTCAATTACAAGCGAAACAAACTGATTGTAGTAAACAATATTTTTGTAGCTTTAAGTAAAATAATATATTGTGCAGAAAACAAGCAAATTAAGAAAATTTCAGTTCTTTGTTGAAATATGGATTAGGAATTTGAATTTTTTTGTTGAAATATGTAGTTTTATCTGAACAAACATATTTTTGCTCCAAAGGTTTCGTAGTAGTCGCTAACGCATGTCAAAAAAGGCAGAATTCGCTCTCGAAATACTTTTCCTACTACTACAAGCGACAAAATTGAAATTTTTTATATGTAGCTTTTATAGTAAAGGCTTGGTTTCCTCGAAAGCGGTGACGCTATATAGCGCTCGTTATATAGCGGTGAAGTACGTTGTCAAAAATACTGTCATGTAAAAGTAAACTAAGAAGACCGTGAAGTTCACCGTAATGTAATATAACGGCAAGCATTCAAGCATAGCAGCCGGCATGACGGTGGCAATTTTTCGTCAACGTTTTTTCCCACCATGTCGTTGTCACAACGGTGAGAAATCTTGCAAATATTTCAATTTGATTTACGAAACGCCAGTTTATTTCTTGTTTCTAATCTAATCTTGGCTTGCGTCATAATGACGCTTAACCGCCTAGGCGATTTTGGCCGTTTCGAATCAAATCACGCCAGTCATTCCTTTTTAGCGATAACTGACGCCAATTGGAAACCCCAAGGGAGTACAAGTCATCCTCCACCTGTTGTTTCCATCTCAGTCGAGGCCTCCCCCTTCCTCTGCTGCCGAATTCGGGTGTCGATAGTAAAACTTTCTGTGCTGGAGCTTCTTTTTCCATTCGCATAACATGACCCAGCCAGCGGAGCCTTTGGGCTTTAATCCGCTGAACTATGGTCAGGTCTGCGTAAAGCTCGTACAGCTCATCGTTGAATTTCCTTCGATACTCGCCGTTGGCATCACGGGAAGGACCATAAATCTTCCGGAGAACTTTTCTCTCAAATACTCCAAGGGCCATCTCATCTTCTCTGGATACTGTCCATGATTTCGAGCCGTACATCAGGACTGGTATGATGAGAGACTTATAGAGCGTGATCTTTGTTCTTCGAGAGAGGACTTTACTTCTCAATTGCCTACTCAGTCCAAAGTAGCACTTGTTGGCAAGAGTGATTCTCCGTTGGATTTCTAGACTGATATTATTTTCGGTGTTAATGCTGGTTCCCAAATAGACGAAATCTCTCACCGTTTCAAACTTGTAGCCATCAACGGTGACTTGCCTGCCAAGGCGCAGGTGCGCCGATTCTTTCTTTGATGACAGTAGGTACTTCGTCTTGTCCTCGTTCACCGCAAGACCCACTTTTTTCGCTTCTTTATCCAGCCCAGAGAAGGCAGCACTTACGGCGCGGTTGTTAAGGCCAATGATATCAATATCATCGGCATACGCCAGCAATTGTTCGCTCTTGTAGAAGATTGTGCCATTGCGGTTTAGCTCTGCTGCTCGAATTATCTTCTCCAGCATCAGGTTGAAGAAATCGCACGAAAGGGAGTCGCCCTGCCTGAAGCCTCGTTTGGTTTCAAATGGCTCAGAGAGGTCCTTCCCGATTCTGACGAAGCTGTTGGTATTGCTCAGCGTCATTTGGCAAAGCCGTATAAGCTTTGCAGGGAAGTCAAACTCAGACATGGCGGTATACAGGCAACTCCTTTTTGCGCTGTCAAAAGCGGCTTTAAAACAACATTACACGCTATAATTATAGTACTATTTCACGCTGGTGAAAGCGATCTACGGATTAATTCGTAATTATTTTAATATAAGTGTTTTGCTTCCGAGCGGGCTTCGATCTCGCTTGCTTCAACTTCTAGTCACGGCAGTCTAACCACTAGAGCTAACTAGAGCTTTCCTTCAATTTGTTTGTTGGTGTTCTTTGCCCCTTTGCCTACTAGCAAAGAAACATTATGTTTCCAACAGTGCTATTGGCAGAGACTTTGTTTAATATATTTGTAGAAGTACGCTGAGGTTTATATTTGCATCCCTTTATACTGTATAGGGTTGCATTACCTATAGTGTGTACTTATGTAGCAATTATCTATGTTATATGGATACCATGACATGTTTCGAAGTTTACAGGTTTATCTTCAGATGGATTTTCGGACACAGAACTACTGTGTCTGCACCGAAGCGGATAAAACTATTGCTATTTTCGATGTCAATTTCCCCATAATCTTGCCAGTTTCATAACTTTAGACATAGGTCGCAACATATTTTCCATAAGATACACGGGATATGAGTATGGTTATTAGGCGTACATATGAATGTAGAAGTACACTGAGGTTTATATTTGCATCCCTTTATACTATTTTCGCATATTGTTGGGTTGCATTACCTATACTTATGTATATGTCTGCGAGATATTTTCCATATGAGCCGTTCAGTGTACACAGTGACTAACTCCACTTTCTTTCAGAAGCCATTCTGATTAACGTAACGCTTTATTGCTATGCTGTTCTCTTATTGTTTTTGTGCTGCATTATAGAATAGTTTAATACAAATAAAAAACCACAACAACAATAAGTTAATCGCATAGCAATAGAGCGTAGCATTAATCAGAATGGCCTCTGAAAGAAAATGGAGTTAGTCACTGTGTGCACTGAACGGCTCATATGATACATAAGTTTCCTAGCGTAGGAATATAGGACTATTTATGAAATTCTTGACTATTATCATATGTCCTGTCATATTTCCGATTTTAGATAGAAACGACAAAATTGATTGTAGTAAATTTTTTTTTAGCTTTATAGTTACTACCAAAATATCATATATTTGCAGAAACTAAGCAAATTAAGTAAATTTGAGTTTTTTGGTTCAGATATGTTTTAAATCCTTTTTAGTTTTTTCCGAACAAACATATTTTTGCTCCAACGGTTTCGTAGTAATCGCTAACGCATGAAAATAATTGATTTTTTCTGCTCCAAAGGTTTCGGAGTAGTCGCTAACACATCGTCCCCTTTTTGCGTTTTTATCGTAAACGCCAAAAAGGAAATTTTACAGGAGAGCATTTTTTAAATTTTTTTTAAATTTTTTTCATTTATGAATTGGTGGATACGATAAAAAAGATAGCCATTTTTTGACATAACTGTGAGGATTTCAGCTATAAAATTTTACCAGATGATGCGCTAAGGGATGATGAACAAATTTGCATCAAAAAGTAAATTTCGAAAAAATGGTGGTTACGATAAAAACGCAAAAAGGGGACGACATGTCAAAAAAAAACAATTCGGCAATTGACAAGACAAAATTGATTGTAGTAAAATTTTTATTTAAGCTTTTATAGTTACTCCCAAATTATAATATATTTGCGGATACTAAGCAAATTGAGTAAATCTGAGTTTTTTGGTTCAAATATGTTTAAATCGTTTGCAGTTTTATCCGAAAAAATCTTTTTTGC
Organism: Campiglossa producta; assembly: GCA_964058755.1. Classification (NCBI taxonomy): domain Eukaryota; kingdom Metazoa; phylum Arthropoda; class Insecta; order Diptera; family Tephritidae; genus Campiglossa; species Campiglossa producta. The sequence goes on along the minus strand of CAXKVI010000001.1, from coordinate 86,185,503 downwards.
TCCAAAGGTTTCCGAGTAATTGCTAACGCATGTCAAAACAAGTAAGGAAAGTTGTCTTCGGCTGTGCCGAAGGCTATATACCTTTCACGAATAAGCGTCACGATTTTCACTGTTCGATCCCCAGTATAGCCTGTGTGAATTTAACTTTAGCTCATTCCGAAATTATCGGAACTATCGCTTATATAGGGGCGATGTGTTTTGTTGGTCCAATCTCATTGATTTTTAACATTGACATTCCACTTTCTAACAGAGCAATAGTTACGAAATTTCACGACTCTACCTATCGTTATGAATTAAGGTGTAAAAAATAACGTTATGAAAGCAGGGTTAAACGAAAGCGTGAAATTTTGCTGAAGAACATGATGCTCTGTCATAAAATTAGCACTGCTTCTACCAACGCGGCTCGAACACATATTTTTTTTGCGGGACGCTACTGGAATAATTTTTAAAAATTTTTGACAAGCGGCCATGTTTTTACAATACAGACTTCATCATCATCATTTATTGGCGCTTAACCGCCTAAGCGATTTTGGCCGTCGCCTATCAAAGCACGCCAGTCATTCCTTTTTAGCGATAACTGACGCCAATTGGAAACCCCAAGGGAGTTCAAGTCATCCTCCACCTGTTGTTTCCATCTCAGTCGAGGCCTCCCCCTTCCTCTGCTGCCGAATTCGGGTGACGATTGGAAAACCTTCTGGGCTGGAGCTTCTTTGTCCATTCGCATGACGTGACCCAGCCAGCGGAGCCTTTGGGCTTTAATTCGCTGGACTATGGTCAGATCTGCGTAAAGCTCGTACAGCTCATCGTTAAATCTCCTTCGATACTCGCCGTCGGCATCACGGGAAGGACCATAAATCTTCCGGAGAACTTTTCTCTCAAATACTCCAAGGGCCATCTCATCTTCTCTTGACATTGTCCATGAATCTGAGCCATACATCAGGACAGGTATGATGAGAGACTTATAGAGCGTGATCTTTGTTCTTCGAGAGAGGACTTTACTTCTCAATTGCCTACTCAGTCCAAAGTAGCACTTGTTCGCAAGAGTGATTCTCCGTTGGATTTCTAGACTGATATTATTTTCGGTGTTAATGCTGGTTCCCAAATAGACGAAGTCCCTCACAGTTTCAAATTTGTAACTATCAACAGTGACGTGGCTGCCAAGGCGCAGGTGCGCCGATTCTTTCTTTGATGACAGCAAATACTTCGTCTTGTCCTCGTTGACCGCAAGACCCACTTTTTTCGCTTCTTTATCCAGTCCAGAGAAGGCAGCGCTCACGGCGCGGTTGTTAAGGCCAATGATATCAATATCATCGGCATACGCCAGCAATTGCACGCTCTTGTAATAGATTGTACCATTGCGGTTTAGCTCTGCTGCTCGAATTATCTTCTCCAGCATCAGGTTGAAGAAATCGCACGAAAGGGAGTCGCCCTGTCTGAAGCCTCGTTTGGTTTCAAATGGCTCAGAGAGGTCCTTCCCGACTCTGACGGAGCTGTTAGTATTGCTCAACGTCATTTGGCAAAGCCGTATAAGCTTTGCAGGGAAGTCAAATTCAGACATGGCGGCATACAGGCAACTCCTTTTTGCGCTGTCAAAAGCGGCTTTGAAATCGACAAAGAGATGGTGTGTGTCGATTCTTTTATCATGGGTCTTCTCCAGGATTTGGCGTATCGTGAAAATCTGGTCGATGGTAGACTTACCAGGTCTAAAGCCACACTGATAAGGTCCAATCAGCTTGTCTACGATGGGCTTCAGTCTTTCACACAATACGCTAGAAAGAACCTTATATGCGATATTAAGAAGGCTGATTCCGCGGTAGTTGGTGCGGTTAGCGGGATCGCCTTTCTTGTGGATTGGGCAGAGCACACTTAAATTCCAATCTGGAGGCATGCACTCGTCTGACCATATTCTGCATAAGAGCTGATGCATGCTTTTTACCAGCTCTTCGCCTCCGTGTTTGAACAGCTCGGCGGGTAGTCCGTCTTTTCCAGGCGCTTTGTTGTTTTTGAGCCGGGATATAGCTATCCTCACTTCATCATAGTCAGGTGGTGGGACGACTTTTCCATCGTCAGGGATTGGGGTATCGGGTTCGACGTCTCCCTCGCAATTTAGCAGTGAGGAGAAGTGCTCCCTCCATAATTTAAGTACACTCTGTACGTCGGTTACCAGGTCGCCATTATTGTCCTTACAGGAACTTGCCCCGGTCTTAAAACCTTCCGTCATCCGCCGGATCTTTTCATAGAATTTTCGGGCATCATTCCTGTCAGCCAGCATCTCAAGCTCCTCACACTCACGCCTTTCGGCCTCACGTTTCTTTTTTCTGAAAAGGCGTCTCTCTTCCTTCTTTGCCTCACGATAGCGTTGCCATACACTGCGGGTTGCGCCCGTTCGCAACGTCTCCCTGTAGGCAGCGTCCTTTTTGTCCGAGGCAGTGCTGCATTCCTCATCGTACCAGTTGTTTTTGCGGGCTCGCTGGAACCCTATAGTGGCCTCAGCGGCAGTACGTAATGAGTGAGAGATATGCTTCCATTGCTCGGTTGCATCGTTAGGTCGAGGATTGCTCTCCGATAGCAGGTGTGAGAGTCGAGTGGAGAAATTGTCAGCTGTCTGTGTCGTGCGCAGCTTCTCGACGTCAAACTTTCCTTCCGTTACTGTGCGCACTTTCTTTGCTACACAGAGGCGTGTGCGTATCTTGGCTGCAACAAGATAATGGTCCGAGTCGATATTGGGACCACGAAGGGTACGCACGTCCAGAACGGTGGAGCTATGTCTGCCGTCGATCATGACATGATCAATCTGGTTTCTTGTTCTTTGATCAGGAGACAGCCATGTGGCTTGGTGTATTCGTTTATGCTGGAACCTGGTACTACTGATGACCATATTGCGAGCAGCGGCGAAATCAATCAACCTAGTGCCGTTGGGGGATGTTATATCATGGAGACTAAATTTTCCAACTGTTGGACCAAAGACTCCTTCCTTGCCCACCTTCGCATTAAAGTCGCCGAGCACGATTTTGATATCATGTTGGGGGCAGCGATCATAAGTCTGTTCAAGTTTATCGTAGAAGGAGTCCTTCTCTGCGTCGTCCGTCTCCTCAGTCGGCGCATAGGCGCAGATAAATGTTATGTTGAAAAATTTCGCTTTGATGCGGATCGCAGCGAGACGCTCGTCCACGGGGGTGAACGCTAGTACTTGGCGGCGAAGTCTCTTTCCCACCACGAATCCTACACCACGCGCTTTGCCGCGTGTCTGGCCACTGTAGTATACGTCACAAGGTCCGATGGTCGTCTTTCCTTGTCCCGTCCATCGCATTTCCTGCAGGGCGGTGATGTCAGCCTTTGCGTTAACGAGGACATCAACCAGTCGGGCAGCGGTACCATCCCTTGAAAGGGTCCGGACATTCCAGGTACATGCCCTAATATCCTTCTCGTAGTCCTTATTTCGTTTTGCCGGGTCGTCAACATTAAAGGGGGTTCTCATCCGAGGCTTTTCTTTGCTTTTCATTGGAATAAAGTTTTTCCGTGGCGGGTCCCAAACCCAGCGCACAACCCGTCTCCGGGATTTTGATAAAAATATTCACACATTTATATAGCGAGCCGCTTGCTACAAGACAGACACCCGCTTGCAGCCGCACCATGTGGTGAACAGACGCTGCGAAAAAGACCTCGGTGAGCCCTTAAACCAAGTATGTCAGAGTAGCCCCACCGGGGCTCCCTCTCTTTCTGCCGCGAGCCTAGGTAGCTCACGTTGCCCAGAGTGCACGAACGAGGACGCAAGAGTCGGGATTGAGCAAGGTCACTCAGCAACCACACCCCATCACACTCCGACTTACTCACATAAAAAAGTTCTCACACCAAACCCTGTAGGGAATTCATATACCTCCAAGTCAACTATTAGTTCTTTATTTTTCAGTGTTCATAGCACTTTTATTAGAGCGTCTCGGGATTACAGGCAAAAAAAAAAGACGGCCGTACCTCCCCTCATACAAAGTGTTTTTGAAAAACATTAAACAAATTTTTTTTTTTGGCAAGCCTAGATGTCGCCTTATTACATTTGTCTTCAAATCTTTGGCATTTGTTGTCGGATTTTAAAGTTTGACACATACATTTTTTCGTCTCAAAGAAGAGGTTTTTTCTCAAGAAAGTTCATTGAGCTTATGCGTTTCGTTGTGGTACCACACTCGACTGAGATGGAAACAATAGGTGGAGGATGACTTGAACTCCCTTGGGGTTTCCAATTGGCGTCAGTTATCGCTAAAAAGGAATGATTGGCGTGCTCTGATACGAAACGGCAAAAAACCGCTTAGGCGGGTGGTCGTCATTATGACGAAAGCCAAGATTAGAATTTCAGATAAAAAAAGTATCTTTTTTAAGTCAGCTTTTGATTTCATTGAAAATTTGTATGATGTTTCGACCTTAACTGAGGCTTGGACAGCTACGTATGAATGCATGATAAAACCAAACCAAAAACGTAAATAAATTATTATTAATATCTCATAACTAAATTTGATTAGTTAACTAAAACAAGTACTTATATGTATAGAAATTTGTAGATATTTGGTATTTGAGAAAAGGTTTCGAAAAAGCAATTGCTCTTTTTTATTAATTTATACCAATGGTACAATGAACAGCTAGGATGAAAATAAATAATAATAATTGACTTGGAGTTATATGAATTCCCTACAGGGTTTGGAGACAGAATTTCTTTATGTAAGTATGTAATTATGTCACAAATATTGTACTATTGAAAAAAACATGGCCGCTTGTCAAAAATTTGAGAAAATTATTTCAGTAGCGTCCCGTATAAAAAAATATGGGGTGTGTTGAATAAAATGTTGACAATCTGTTGCTCATCACAAGCTCATCAGTCGTTACATGAAATTGTATGCAATTATTGTTGCATATTGGGGTCTATCAGCTATTCCGACGGAGCTCCCGGCGGGAGAAAATGTAACAACCCCCAATTGTACATACCAGTTTATTGAATTTTTTTTTTGTATAATTGCTTACATTGAAATTCTGTGCTCCTGATACTTGTAAAATATTAAAACCAACTTATTAGCGTGTGCTTAAATGTTTCCTTAAAATTTATAAAATATTTATCATCAATTTCGAAAAGCGCTAATTCCAGAAATTTTACGAGCATGTTTTTTTATTATTATGCGTTCCAAATAATTCCCAGCGACTTTTATATTAAAAAACCACATCAGCTTTTAAAGGGGGAAATAATTTTTTAAAAGCTCGTGTTTCAATCATCTCCTGTATTTTAACTCGGCCTGACATAACAGCAGCATTGGAGAACGCTTAGCAGCGTATGAAACAAATAACTATTTGCCAAGCTTGTTACAATTCTAAAGTTTTCAAACAGAAACCAAGACACTAGAGTTGCAGGTGCTTATATAATCTCACATGTCAAATTTGTTTTTATTTTCATTGGATATCTTTCATTTGCCGGCAGAAGCATTTTTACTACAAAAAAAAATAAATTCTCAAGTTTAATCATTCCGATAGAAAGTGTCGAACTTTTTTTTGGCACTCTAATGTTCTCGTATATTTTTGGTAATACATCAAAACGCTCTATGTAATGTTTGTAATTTTTGAGTTCTTTCGAAAATTAGGTGTATTTGAATGTACTTTTACTTTTTTTTTGCCCCACGAATCAATCTTTCAACTATCCTTTTTCAAACGGCGACGTAGAATAAGAGAAGGATGCCTCCATTGTGCACTTAAACCTGAAAGAATAATATTGACATAGAACATTTTGCAGTATGAAAAAAAATTTTCAAACTTTTTTTATCTACATACATACAAATATTGATACAAACATACATACATTTTTCAAAATTTAATTTTTGTATATCTACCTACACAAATATTCTGTGCTCCTGTTACATTTTTTTTAAATTTCAAAGAAATGAAGCAAATAAATTGGCGGAAATGGCAGATACCACTTAAACATGCATGCGAATTACAGTAGAAATTTGCCGCCTTATTACCCGGGTCTTCAGACGAGTAATCGACTAGTCAAAAGCAACTATTCGACTAGTCGATTAGTGATAATCGAATATTTTTGGAAACGACTAGTCCATTATCAAGAGCCCTATTATGTACCAATTACACTATCCGACAAAGAAAAACTCCACGACATTTGATACATTAATCTTATGTAGAATTGTTTGCTGATTCCAAATATGTAATCAGAAAGTTCAAGAGTAGAGCAATTTTTGAGATATTTTGAAATTTCAGTTTTTGAGATAAAAAAAAAGTAGGACTACTAATTCGTCAAGATCTCCGCTAATACTGCTTCGATTTTTATGCTGTTTCACTTTATCAGGAGAGGATAAAATACTGTTTTTACCTTATCTTAATCGCTATAGCGAATACAAAAAACAATGTTGTGCAAATTTTCAATTTTTTTCTATATTCATTTTGTATGTAATTTTTCTAAGTGCAATATTCCATTAATTCCTGTTTTTACACCGTGAGTCAATAGCCTGTTCATTACGGAACATTTTGACACTTACCAGATTATAATCAGTAGAAAAATGATAATGTTATAAGAGATTTAGTGAAAAAACACATATATGATTTTTCATTGAACCTCTAATGGCGATATGTTGCTTAATTACACTATTCGACAAATTTTCAAAAATTTACATTTCCACGACATTTGATATGTGATTCCTATGTAAAATTTCCTGTTGATTCCAAATATGTAAACATTTGATTTAAAAGTGGAACAGTTTTCGAGATATTTTGAAATTTCAGTTTTTGAGATAAAATGTTCCGTAATAAACAGGCTATTGACTCACGGTGTAAAAACAGGATTTAATGGAATATTTCACTTAGAAAAATTACATACAAAATGATGAATATAGAAAAACAATTGAAAATTTGCACAAAATTTTGTGTTGTATTCTCTATAACTTCGTCACTTCAAAACCGATTAAGATAAATTTTACAAGGTAAAAACAGTATTTTATCCTCTCCTTATAAAGGGAAACGAAGCAGTATTAGCGGAGATATTGACGAATTAGTAGTCCTACTTTTTTTTTATCTCAAAAACTGAAATTTCAAAATATCTAGAAAACTGTTCCACTTTTAAATCAAATGTTTACATATTTGGAATCAGCAGGAAATTTTACATAGGAATCACGTATCAAATGTCTTGGAAATGTAAATTTTTGAAAATTTGTCGAGTAGTGTAATTAAGCAACATATCGCCATTAGAGCTTCAATGAAAAATCATGTATGGGGTTTTTCACTAAATCTCTTATAACATTATCATTTTTCTACTGATTATAATCTGGTAAGTGTCAAAATGTTCCGTAATAAACAGGCTATTGACTCATGGTGTAAAAACAGGAATTAACCCTCTAGTGCCCAAATTTGTTATCTTACTAAAAAAATTATTTTTGGGTGGGGATTGTGTTAAAAGTAAAGGTTCTTAACCAAGCATTGGAAATTTGGTGCGTGGTTTGGGCTATATGGGGCCCAGAAGTTACCCCGCCTCCAGGCGGCTTTGGGAATGAAATCCAAAAAAATTCCAAAGCGACATTTTTCAAATTCATTGTACTATGTACGTTTATTAAAGCAAAACAAATGTTTTTTACACAAATCTTTACAAAACAAAAAAATAGCCTGATATGGCTTCGACTTTTTTCAGTTGTCTTATTTCAAAAAGGTATAAAAATTAATAAATTACAAAAGAAAACAATATTTTTGTGGATACATATGTACATATAAGTATAGGCAGTAATTGCAAGTTATTTATGGTGAAAATTGTGGAAACAGTCCTTTTGCTGAGAAAAACACAAATTAATATTGCACTTCCGGCATTCTACTTGAGTTTCTGAGTTGCAGCCTGGAAATTTACAAGTTTTTTTACCGGCGCGTGATAAAAATTTTGCAAAATGTCCGACTCCGTCGTAGCGAACATCTTCAGGAGGCAGGTAAGTTTTTCTTCCTGTTTGTTTTGCTTGAAGAGTTTGTCGTGGACGCCCTGGACCTCTTGGTATGGAGATACTTTGCTGCTTGCAGAGTACGTATGCGATCTCTGCACGGAAGTTCGGTAGTTGGTACTGCTTAGCCTGGGTATCAATCTCGTTAATTCTTCTGAACAAAATGTAGGCATTTATCATGGCCATATCTAGCAAGTGTGTAAAAAGTCTATTTGTATACTTGTTGCTCTTTACTGGAATCTTATATCGGCCAATAAGGCCATCCATGAGGTCGACGCCTCCCATATGACTATTATATTCATGGATTACATTAGGGCAATTGACATGAACAAATTTTTTTTCTGAGCGGACGAAACGAGACACTTGTTTTATAACATTTGTTTCATTCTGGAAAGGGTTCGTGCCTACATAGCTCGATGCGAGGCGCACAATTTTATTGTCTTTCCAAACTGATAGCGAAATGTCAACTCCGTAAGCAGATCCACAAAATTCAGTTGAATATCCACGGGGTAGTTTGCTGAGCTCTTTGTCTGTAGGAAGTTTGCAATTCGGAATTCGATTTGACCGAATAGTCCCCAACGAGTGTATTCCGCGTGACTTTAGATACACTAGAAGCGGCAGCGATGTATAGTAGTTGTCGAAATATATTATATGGTTTTTTAAATCTGGAACGTTACGAGACAATCGGACTACAACGTTCGCTGACGCGCCAAGGTCTGGTGTGCCTGCGCCGCAATATATTTCAAAATTATAACAAAATCCAAAGGAGTCACACAAAACGAAGAGTTTTATTCCCCATTTATGTGGTTTGTTTGGCAGATACTGCCTAAGGAAACTCCTCATTTTAGTTGAGCACATTTGCTCATCCACACATAAACGTTGAGTCATCGGAATGGACTGGAACTTGTTATTAAAATGATCCACGATTGGTCGTATTTTATACAAACGATCATAATCTAGAGAGGTCCTATCCGGTAACTTATCATTATCATTGAAATGCAAGTTGCTTCTTATTTGCTCAAATCGATTTTGGGACATTGTGTCCTGAATGGTTTGGAATGCGTATTCACCCCAGTATGAACGGACGTTTGGGTAGCGAAACACTGACATATAAAATAAAATGCCAATATATTTTCGTATTTCCGAATTGGTTGTTGAAAAGGTAGTACTGATGTTCTTTTGAGTGCTATATAGATTTGTTTGTTCTACAATGTGGTCGATGATACTATCGCCCAAAAAGTACTCGAAGCACTTAAAAGGAGTATCAAGGCTTTTGATATTATCTTCCAGATCGGGTTCAGAAAACTCAATAGCGGATTTATCTAGCACTAAGTTCTTCTTGCGCCATAAAATTTTTTTGAAAGCCTGAGATTTCGGATCGATACCAATAACTGACCCGTTGGACTCGTCTACATCGATTATTTTTGTAGGTTCGTTGACAACCAGTTCCCCAAGTGCTTTGCGTTTACGATTTGCTGATCGGGGAATATTTGAGGCAGTTGAAGTAGAGGGGGATAATACGAGTGACAACAACGCAGGACTTCCATTCGAATTTACGCACATTTCTGACTCCAGCCTAGAATCTGACAAGTTTACCGCTCTGTTAATTACCTCCTCCATTCCAAAGTTGATAGCCGACTCTGATGCGTAAAAATCATCATCTAAAAGATCCTCCAAGTCTTCTTCCACGTCGGTATCATCATCGATTTCCATTAGATCCAAAAATTTTTCAATTTCTTCATCATTAAGTGATGATAACTTACAATTTTGTCGCTGATCCATTTCTATTAAACCAAAAATTTCGACTTCAACTTCTCTTAAAATGTTAACTTTCAAACTTACCGAATAGTTTTATTTGTTCCGAGTTATCCTAGGACCGCCTCTAGACGGGCTATCTTCAATGACTTAGAAAAGTGGCGTGAAAAGGATTTTTTCTTAGTTGTGCATAACTTTTGTATTCTAACCACCGCTAGCACTACTATAATAATTTTTATTATCAGCTGGAACCACTTTTTATATTTTTAAATAATTTTTAAAACACACACTTTTTACACAGTAATTAATTCGACCGAACTTCGCTAGTTTCCAACTTCAAATGACTGTTGCAACTGAAAAAAGAACACGGCGCTGTTGCAAACGCATTGGCTTTCTTTTTCGGACTTCCCCGAATTAAAATAAATTTAAAAAGTACCAAAAAGTTTTTTGGAAAGTGAATAACAGTGAAATAAAGTAAGCCCGTCTAAAGGCGGTCTTGGGTACTAGAGGGTTAATGGAATATTTCACTTAGAAAAATTACATACAAAATAATGAATATAGAAAAAAAGTGAAAATTTGCCCAAAATTTTTTTTGTATTCGCTATAACTTCGTCACTTCAAAACCGATTAAAATAAATTTTACAAGGTAAAAACAGTATTTTATCCTCTCCTGATGAAGTGAAACAGCATAAAAATCGAAGCAGTATTAGCGGAGATATTGACGAATTAGTAGTCCTACTTTTTTTTTATCTCAAAAACTGAAATTTCAAAATATCTCGAAAACTGTTTCACTATTAAATCAAATGTTTACATATTTGGGCGTCTGTCTTGAAGCAAGCGGCTCTCTATATAAATGTGTAAATATTTTCCAAAACCCCGAAACGGGTTGTGCGCTGGGTTTGGGACCCGCCACGTAAAAAACTTAATTCCAATGAAAAAATCGGCTAAAATCGCTTAGGCGGTTAAGCGCCAATAAATGATGAAATGATGATAAAGTGAAACAGCATAAAAATCGAAGCAGTATTAGCGAAGATATTGACGAATTAGTAATCCTACTTTTTTTTTTATCTCAAAAACTGAAATTTCAAAATATCTCAAAAACTGTTCTACTTTTAAATCAAATGTTTACATATTTGGAATCAGCAGGAAATTTTACATAGGAATCATGTATCAAATGTCGTGGAGTTGTAAAGTTTTGAAAATTTGTTGGATAGTGTTATCTATGTTATATGGATACCATGACATGTTTCGAATTTTCCAGGTTTCTCTTCAGATGGATTTTCGGACAAAGAACTACTGTGTCTGCACCGAAGCGCCTAAAGTTATTGCTTTTTTTCGATGTCAATTTTCCTATAATCGTGCCAGTTTCATACCTTTAGACATAGGTACGCAGCATATTTTCCATAAGATACACGGGATATGGCGTGCATATGAATATAGAAGTACACTGAGGTTTATATTTGAATTATCTATACTTAATAATATGTCTGCGACATATTTTCCATATGATACATAAGTTTCGCATGATCCTAGCGTAGGAATATAGGACTATCTTATTTTTTAGCTTTTATAGTTACTTCCAAAATATGTGCAGAACCAAGCAAATTAAATAAATTTCAGTTTTTTTTTGTTCAAATATGTTTTAACTCGTTTGTGGTTTTTTATCCAAAAAAATTGTTTCTTGCTCCAAAGATTTCGGAGTAGTCGCTAACAGAAGTCAAAAAAGGCAAAATTCAGCAATCAGTTCGTTTCGCTTGTAATTGAGGGAATTGAGAGCTTTCAAATTGCTGAATTTTGCCTTTTTTGACTTGCGTTAGCGACTTGCTCGCTTTTAATTGAGGGAAAGTACTTTAATACTTCTAGGGCTTTCAAATTGCTGAATTTTGACTTTTTTGACATGGGTTAGCGACTGCTCCGAAACCTTTGGAGCAAAAAAAATATTTTTCGGATAAAAAACCACAAACGAGTTAAAACATGTTTGAATAAAAAAAAACTGAAATTTATTTAATTTTCTTGGTTTTTGTACATATTTTGGGAGTAACTATAAAAGCTAAAAAAAAATTTTACTACAATCAATTTTGTCGTTTTTATCTAAAAATCGGAAATATGACAGGACATATGATGATAGTCAAGAGTTTGATAAATAGTCCTATATTCGTACGCTAGGATCATGCGAAACTTAATTATCATATCGAAAATATGTCGCAGACATATACATAAGTATAGGTAATGCAACCCAATAATATGCGAAAATAGTATAATGGGATGTAAATATAAACCTCACTGTACTTGTACATTCATATGTACGCCTAATAACCATTCTCATATCCCGTGTATCTTATGGAAAATATGTCGCGGACCTATGTCTAAAGGTATGAAGTTTCATATTTTCACGATTATAGGAAAATTGACATAAAAAAAAGATATAACTTTAATATATTTCTAAAATCAGAACTTATGGGCCTGAAACCCCACTTTTTGCCAATGGTTCTTTTGCATGTGTAAAACCACATTACACGCTATAATTATAGTACTATTTCACGCTGGAGAAAGCGATCTACGGATTAATTCCTAATGATTTAATAGAAGTGTTTTGCTTCCGAGCGGTCTTCGATCTCGGTTGCTTCAACTTCTAGTCACGGCAGTCTAACCACTATACTATACCGTGTCATGTTGGCTTAACTAGAGCTTTCCATCAATTTGTTTGTTGGTGTTCTTTGCCCATTGCCCATTGCCTACTAGCAAAGAAACATTATCATAAATTGTCCTATATTCCTACACTAGGATCATGCGAAACTTATGTATCATATCGAAAATATGTCGCAGACATATACATAAGTATAGGTAATGCAACCCAATAATATGCGAAAATAGTATAAATGGATGTAAATATAAACCTCACTGTACTTCTACATTCATATGTACGCCTAATAACCATACTCATATCCCGTGTATCTTATGGAAAATATGTCGCGGACCTATGTCTAAAGGTATGAAACTGGCACGATTATAGGAAAATTGACATAAAAAAAAAATATAACTTTAATATATTTCTAAAATCAGAACTTATGGGCCTGAAACCCCACTTTTTGCCAATGGTTCTTTTGCATGTGTAAAACAATATTACACGCTATAATTATAGTACTATTTCACGCTGGAGAAAGCGATCTACGGATTAATTCCTAATGATTTAATAGAAGTGTTGTGCTTCCGAGCGGGCTTCGATCTCGGTTGCTTCAACTTCTAGGCACGCCAGTCTAACCACTATACTATACCGTGTCATGTTGGCTTAACTAGAGCTTTCCTTCAATTTGTTTGTTGGTGTTCTTTGCCCATTGCCTACTAGCAAAGAAACATTATGTTTCCAACAGTGCTATTGGCAGAGACTTTGTTTAATACATTTGTAGAAGTTCGCTGAGGTTTATATCTGCATCCCTTTATACTGTATAGGGTTGCTTTACCTATAGTGTGTACTTATGTACCAATTATCTATGTTATATGGATACCATGACATGTTTCGAAGTTTCGAGGTTTCTCTTCAGATGGATTTTCGGACACAGAACTATTCTATATAACTTTCATGAATAAGCGTCACAATTTTCACTGTTCGATCCCCAGTACAGCCTGTGTGAATTTAACTTTAGCTCATACCGAAATTATCGGAACTATCGATTATATGGGGGCGATGTGTTTTGTTCGTCCAATCTCATTGATTTTTTACATTGACATTCCACTTTCTAACAGAGCAATAGTTACGAAATTTCACGACTCTACCTATATAATTATAGGAGTTATAGCCCAAAATCCGTTTATCGGAATAACCGATTGTATAGGAGCTATATGAAATATTTATCCCATCTCAATGATTTTCAACATCAATATTTCACATATAAAAACATCAACACCTACAAAATTTCACGTTACTAGCTCTTTAATTACAGAAGTTATAGCCCGAAATCCGTTTATCGGAACAATCGATTGTATGGGAGCTATGAGTAGTTTTGGCCGATCTTGCTGGTTCCCACGAATGATTATTCTCATATAAAATAACACCTCCATACCAAATTTTATCGAGATATCTCTAAAATTGAGGGACTAGTTTGCGTACTAACAGACGGACAGACGGTCGGACGGACAGACGGACATGGCTGGCTAACTTTTCCTACAACTACAAATGGCAAAACTGATTGTAGTGAAAATTGCTAACGCATGTCAAAAACAAGGCTGAATTCAGGAAGTTGAAATCTCTAGAAGTACTTTTCCTACAACTACAAACGACAAAATTGATTGTAGTGAAAATTTGTTTTCGCTTTTATAGCTACTCCGAAAATATAATATATTGTGCAGAAAATAATCAAATTAAGAAAATTTGAGTTTTTTGTTGAAATATGTTTTAAATCATTTGTAGTCTTATCCGAAACATTTTTTTTTGTTCTAAAGGTTTCGGATAAGTGGGTAACGCATGTTTTAGTAATTATATTGACAGACCCAGTAGAAACGTAGGCTGACGAAGACAAAAAATTAAAATGGTGGTCATTGCATAATTAAAAAGTTATATGAGAAAATACGTGGCAGTCTCTCATCATACCTGTCCTGATGTACGGCTCGGAATCATGGACAGTGTCAAGAGAAGATGAGATGCCCTTGGAGTATTTGAGAGAAAAGTTCTCCGGAAGATTTATGGTCCTTCCCGTGATGCCAACGGCGAGTATAGAAGGAAATTTAACGATGAGCTGTACGAGCTTTACGCAGACCTGACCATAGTTCAGCGGATTAAAACCCAAAGGCTCCGCTGGCTGGGTCATGTTATGCGAATGGACAAAGAAGCACCAGCACAGAAAGTTTTCCTATCGACACCCGAATTCGGCAGCAGAGGAAGGGGGAGACCTCGAATGAGATGGAAACAACAGGTGGAGGATGACTTGAACTCCCTTGGGGCGTCAGTTATCGCTAAAAAGGAATGACTGGCGTGCTTTGATACGAAACGGCCAAAATCGCCTAGGCGGTTAAGCGTCATTATGACGCAAGCCAAGATTTACATGCTAAATTAAAAATTGCGAAAAATGCCTGTTGAACAAAGTTAAGCCTAAAACAAAAGAGAATATGGTGCTGACACTAACACCTTGCAAGCCTTTTAAAATTGTAGTTATAGACACGATAAGACCTTTGCCTCAATCCAATGATGGAAACAAGTTAGCTGTTACCATTATATGGGATTTAAGCAAATATTCAGTTACAATAGCTATTCCAAAAACAGTTGCATCTGCAATTTTTGAAAGTTTTAATCTAACTTATGGAATAATGAAATCGATTAAATCAGATTTAGGCACAGAATTTAAAAATTAAATTAATTATCTGGTTGGTACTATTGAAAGGAATCATCGTGTATTCAACGAATATTAAGAGCTTATCTTGACGATTATTTTACCGAGTGGGATGCTTATTTAAAATATTTTACATTTTTGCACAATACAACAACAAATACTGTTTTTCATAATCAATATTCACCTTTTGAATTAGTATTTGGCAAAAAAGTTAATTTGCCAAATTAATTAAAAAAGGGAAATATAGACCCAATATATAATGTTGAAAATGCACTCGCAAAAGAACTAGTTATAAACATAAAATTAGAAATAACAAGTAAGGAAAGCTGTCTTCGGCTGTGCCGAAGGCTAAATACCTTTCATGAATAAAAGTCACGATTTTCACTGTTTGATCCCAGTACAGCCTGTGTGAATTTAACTGAAGCTCATACCGAAATTATCGGAATTATCGATTATATGGGGGCGATGTGTTATATTGGTCCAATCTCATTGATGTTTAACACCGACATTCCACATTCTAAAATAGCAATAGTTACGAAATTTCACGTTCCTACCTATATAACACAGGAGTTATCTACCTAAATCCGTTTATTGGAACAATCGATTGTATGGGGGCTATGTGAAATATTTATCCCATCTCGATGATTTTCAACATCCATATTTCAGATATAAAAATAGCAATACGTCGAAAATTTCACGTTCCTACGTCTTTAATTACAGGAGTTATAGCCCAAAATCCATTTATCGGAATAATCGATTGTATGGGAGCTATGTGAAATATTTATCTCAGCTCGATGATTTTCAACATCGATACTTCACATATAAAAATAGCGATACGTCCAAAATTTCACGTTCCAACGTGTTTAATTACAGGAGTTATAGCCCAAAATCCGTTTATCGGAACAATCGATTGTATGGGAGCTATGTGAAATATTTATCCCATCTCGATGATTTTCAACATCGATATTTCACATATAAAAATAGCAATACTTACAAAATTTAACGTTCCTAGGTGTTTAATTACAGGAGTTATAGCCCAATAACCGTTTATCGGAACAATCGATTTTATGGGAGCTATATGTAATATCGGTCCGATCTTGCTGGTTTCGACAAATGATACCTATATTGGAAAATTGTGGCCACATACAAAATTTCAGTGGCTCTTTTGCACGTGTAGAGTGCAATACACGCTTTCTTCTGGCGCTGAAGAACATTCTCTTTCCAGGTTAGTTTCCTATCCAGAACTGTGCCCAAGAACTTGGCTTTGTCAGCCAAGTTCAGGTGCACGTCATTCAGTTTTGGTAGTATTAGCGGTGGTATCTTATAGCGGTTGGTAAAGTGAACCAGTTCTACTTTTCCCGGGTTGATGCTCAGTCCGCAGCGCGAGCACCATGAGGAAACCTCTCGCAGTGCTACTTGCATCAAGTCGCACAGGGTTTGTGGGAATTTGCCCCTATATACTATAGCTAAGTCGTCTGCATATGCCACTACCATCCTGCCCCCCAGCTTGTGTCTCGCAGCATCGAGTTGACAGTGAGGTTCCATAGAAGCGGGGAGAGAACACCACTCTGAGGCGTTCCCCTTGTGACATAGCGTGATAAGTCAACCGAGCCCAGTGATGAAACTATTCGTCTACCCTTTAGTAGTTGATCAATAAGTCCAATAAGAGACCTGCTTATGCCCAGACTTATTAAAGCGGTGTTTATAGCATCAGGGCTTATATTGTTGAAGGCTCCTTCAATAACTAAAAAGGCCGAAAGACAGTACTCCTTCTCATACAGCGATTTTTCAACTAGGCTGTGAAGCGCTGTTTCTGTAGATTTCTCTTTGGTGTATGCATGCTGATAGCTATGATCAGGTTGGTATCAATAGTAGAGGAGAGGTAGTCATTTATTATCCTCTCGAAGGTTTTGAGAACAAAGGATGAGGGACTGATCGGCCTGTAGTCCTTGGGTTCGTAATGAGACGCCTTCCCCGCCTTAGGAATAAACACTACCGTGGCACTTCTCCAGGAGCACGGAATGTAGCTAAGAGAAAGGCAGGCTGTATAGAAATACCAGCCATTTGGCTTATGTCTCCAGCGTGTTTATGAGTTGTGCGGGAATAATCCCGTCTGGCCCGGCAGCCTTGAACGGTTCGAAGCTTTTAACCGCCCACCTAACCTTTTCCTCCGTGATGGGTATGTAATATGCGAAAATAGTATAAAGGGATGTAAATATAAACCTCAGTGTACTTCTACATTCCTATGTACGCCTAATAACCATATTCATATCCCGTGTATCTTATTGAAAATATGTCGCGGACCTATGTCTAAAGGTATGAAACTGGCACGATTATAGGAAAATTGGCATCGAAAAAAAGCAATAACTTTAGCCGCTTCGGTGCAGACATACACAGAGCCAACAATGCCTAATAAAATAGAACAAAAATCATATGATATCTCTATAGATTTTCTTCAAGAAGAAGCTCTTTTTATATTTGAAGAGAAAATCTTATTAATGTTTACGAAGGGAAATCTTGCAAAAAACAAGTTGTCCAAGTACTCAGAGCAACTGGGAGATGTCTTTTGGGAGCAATTTCGACCCGTCATGGTCGATTCCTCGGGTGATATTAAATGGAGGTTGTCCTTCGACGTTGCGTTCTCGCTTGCTCCTGCATTGTCCTCCTCTGCTGTGCAGTATACGTAGTTGCCGTATCTTTGGGATTAGTGTTTTTATTATTCATCTTGGTTGTACAACCCCTCGCGGGGCAAGGCTAGATTAGGGTCAAGGAAAGAATAAAGGGAGTGTGTCGTCCACCGCGGCAGATCCCCATACCGCGGTAAGGCCATAGTTACTCTCCGATGCGGCCCGGTATCAGAGAGGCTCCGTTCGATTACATCCACGATTTGCCTCACGGCTGCAAACGTCCAATGGGCACGTGGTCGCATAACACCCTGGATTGGGAGGGGGAAGATCTTTGTCGTCGCGCCAGAGAGGCTAAGCTTCTGTCGTGATGTAGTACCGGGCTGCGCTGCCCTTGTGATCAAAGCCCTGTAGCTATCGACTTAAGCCCTCGTACCGCGACAAGGTGTCCACTCTTCACGAGGGTTCTTCATTTTACTATTATTAAAAAAAAATTACTATTTCGTTTTTCGTCGTTATTTTGAAATAAAAGATTACTATTTCGTTTTTCGTCGTTTTTTGGAAATCGGTCACTACTTCTGAGCCGTTTTTATGAAAAACAATTACTATTTTAAGCCTTTCCTATGGAAAATCTCACAATTTCTAAGTCTTTTTTTTAGAAATTGGTCACTATTTCTAAAAGTTTTTTTTTGGACAACGGTCACTATTTCTAAGACGTTTTTTGGAAATCGTTAACTGTCTCTAGTGCCCTGATTTTCTAAATCACAGTGACTAGACGCGACGCTGTCATTCACGTTCACCATCACCACCAATTTCGTAATTTATAAGCACGTAGGTTTTCGCGTTCATCCAGTTACTTTATCACGGCGCAGTCACTGCGTTTGACAATTGCGCAAGCGAACACAAACAAAAATGTAAACAAGCCACAAAATAAAATGTTTTAGTGCTCTTGCCTTATTTTTATATTAACGGCCTAGGCGATTATGGCCGTCCAACATGTTACGCCAGTCGGTTCTTTGTTGAGCCAACTGGTGCCAATTAGAGACACCGCGTGCTCGCAGGTCTGCCTCTACTTGGTCCTGCCATCGAAGTGGTGGTCTCCCTCTTCCTCTACTTCCACCGGCGGGTGCCGATAAAAATACCTTCCGGGCCGGAGCGTCCTCGTTCATTCGCACCACGTGTCCTAGCCAGCGGAGCCGCTGGGTTTTAATTCGCTGAACTATGTCCACGTCTGCGTAAAGCTCATACAGCTCTTCATTATATCTTCTTCGGTACTCGCCGTCGCCAACTTTTAGGGGTCCATAAATCTTTCGAAGAATTTTTCTCTCGAATACTTCCAGAGCCGCCTCATCAGATGCTGCCAGTGTCCATGCTTCTGCACCATATAGCAGGACGGGTACGATAAGTGAATTATAGAGTGTTGTTTTTGTTCGTCGAGGGAGGACTTTACTTCTAAATTGCCTACTCAGCCCAAAGTAGCATTTGTTTGCAAGAGTTATCTTCTATGGATTTCCAGGCTTACATTGTTGTTGGTAGTAATGCTGCTTCCCAGGTATACAAAGTCCCTTCATCATCATCATTTATTGGCGCTTAACCGCCTAAGCGATTTTGGCCGTTTCGTATCAAAGCACGCCAGTCATTCCTTTTTAGCGATAACCGACGCCAATTGGAAACCCCAAGGGAGTTCAAGTCATCCTCCACCTGTTGTTTCCATCTCAGTCGAGGCCTCCCCCTTCCTCTGCTGCCGAATTCAGGCGACGATAGGAAAACCTTCTGTGCTGGAGCTTCTTTGTCCATTCGCATAACATGGCCCAGCCAGCGGAGTCTTTGGGCTTTAATTCGCTGGACTATGGTCAGATCTGCGTAGAGCTCGTACAGCTCATCGTTAAATTTCCTTCGATACTCGCCGTTGGCATCACGGGAAGGACCATAAATCACAAAGTCCCTTACTATCTCGAAATTATGGGTGCCAACAGTGGCGTGGTTGCCAAGGCGCGAATGCGCTGACTCTTTGCTTGATGCCAGCAGGTACTTCGTTTTACCTTCGTTCACCACCAAACCCATTTTTTTCGCTTCCTTTTCTAATTTGGAGTACGCAGAAGTTACGGCGCGGTTGTTGAGGCCAATGATGTCGATGTCGTCGGCATACGCCTTATTTCTATTGCTGAATTATAATAAAAAAGCAAGAAATTATAAAATTTTGTGAAAAGAGTGTGATAGTTAGGGTTCGTTTGTGTTTGAGTGTTTTTTTTTTTTGCATTGTGACTGTTTATTCGCTTCGTTTTCATTGAAGTTGGAAAACTTCAGCATCTCAGCATCTCAGCATCTACCGGGTGCCAAGTCGCGTTGAAACATGTCAGGAGACATAATTATTTTTATGTGAAATATGTATGTATATATTTGCATATATAATTTTGCAATTGTTGTATGTAATATAAGGGTGTTAAGTGATAGATGGTGTAGGATCGCGGTTAAATTAAACCTCCGGATTGGACTTCAAATTTTTGAAGAGAGCTTAGGTTCCCCGTCAGAAAAAATACTTAAAAAGTTCAAAAGTCCAAATTTGAAGGTTTTTGGATTTTTTTCGAAAACGGTAAGTTTTTTCTAAAAATTACCTAAACAAAGACCTTGAATTTCTCTATTAGTCTTCAGTAATGAAATATCGCGATTGTGAAATTAGCTCCATATATTATATGCGGATACCTTATATGTCATGTATAGACTTTTCAGGATTTTCTCCGAACACTCTAGTATCTGTTAAAGCGATCATTTTTGTAAAGAATTTTCATATCTACAACTTTGTCTCAGGACATTTTTCGAAACAAGCTTAACCTAATCTCTCTACAAAAATTCAGCTCTGTCGTAATTTTGGTGTTTTCACAAATATAGCCTTTATTATCATCAAATTACCCGTGCCTCAAATTGTTTTCTTTTTTTTTGTTAATTTTTTTAAAATTGCTAAACAAATATCAGAAATAAATAAAGTGAATCCAGCAAAGGCCCAAAAGAAAGTGTTTAGTTTGACAGCTTAAATGACTGTTCGCGTTCTTATATGTTACCAGGAAACGTAAGAAACGTACTCATATTCACCCACAGTCACTGACGGTCACAAAGTGATTTATAAACTACGAACTGGGGTTCACTTGGGTGAACGTGACTCTTCGCGTCGCGTTTCGTTTTATAAAATCAGACCATTATCTCCACTGTTTTAAATCGGTCACTATTTCAAAGTCGTGTTTTTGGAAATCGGTCACTATTTCCAAGTCGTTTTTTGGGAATCGGTCACTACTTCTAAGCCGTTTCTTTTTTTTGGAAAACGGTCACTATTTCTAAGACGTTTTTCTTGGAAAACGGTTTCTATTTCTAAGTCGTTTATTTGAAACCGATCAGTATTTCTCCGGTTTCATTTTTCTAGAAAAACGATCACTATTTCTATGTCGTTTTGTTTAAAATCGGTCACTATTTCCAAACAGTTTTTTTTGGAAAACGGTCACTATTTCTAAGCCGTTTTTTGGAAAATGCTCAATATTTCTAAGTCGGTTTTCTTGGAAATCGGTCACATTTATAAGCCGTGTTTTGGAACACTATACTATAATAGGCCGTTTATTTGAAAAAAAAAAAGATTACTATTTCTAAGAAGTTTTGTTGGAAAACGGTCACATTTGAGCGTTTCTTTTTCAAGTGATCCAATTTTGTAAAAAATCAACCGTCATGTCACGGATTTTGTCCAAATTCGGTTTACACGTAGGGACTATAAATTGACTTCACACGTATTTTTTGTTTTGCCATTTTTTCGATATTCCTCGGAGATATGATCTGTCAAAGTTTGGAATTTTTCCTAAACTAATGAAAACATGTACCTACTCAGTCTATCATATCTCGGCTTGTACTAACGCTACAAGGTAGGTAGGTTCAAGTGGCTGCCGCAGAGGCACACTTAGGCCAGTTTTAAAAGGCCCGTTGTGATACCACCAACACAAGGAAATTCAAAATTTCCAAGACGTTTTTCTTGGAAAACGGTCACTATTTTTAAGTTTTTTTTTGGAATACGGTCACATTTATAAGCCGTGTTTTTGAAAACTAACTAAAATGCAAGAAATTATAAAATTTTGCGAAAAGAGTATTATAGTGAGGGTTTGTTTGTGTTTGAGTGTTTTTTTTTTCACAGTTCACTATCTCTAAGCCTGGAAACCGGTCACTATCTCTAAGCCGTTTTTTTTGAAAATGGTCAATATTTCTAAGTCGGTTTTCTTGGAAATCGGTCACTATTTCTAAGTCGTTTTTTGGAAAACGGTCACTATTTCTAAGCCTTTTTTTTTGGAAAGCGGCGAATATTTCTAAATATTTTTTTTTGGAAATTGGTCACTATTTCTAAGTCGTTTTTCTTTGAAAACGGTCACTATTTCTAAGCCGTTTTTTGGACATCGGTCACCATGTCTAAGCCGTTTTTGGGAAAATTGCTAAATATTTCTAGGTCGTTTTTCTTGGAAAACGGTTACTATTTCTGGGTCGCTTTTTTGGGAATCGATCACAATTCTAAGCCGTTTTTGGGAAAAACGCTAAATATTTCTAAATCGTTTTTCTTGGAAAACGGTCACTATTTCTAGGTCGTCTTTTTTGGAAATCGGTCACTTTTTTAACGCGTTTTTTGGAAATCGGTCACTATTTATAAGCCGCTTTTTTTGGAAAACGGTCACTATTTCTAAGCCGTTTAATTGAAAAAAAGGTAAACCTTTCTAATACGTTTTTCTTGGAAAACCGATCAGTATTTCGTTTTTGGGAATCGGTCACTATTTCTAGGCCGCTTTTTTTTGGAAAACGGCCACTATTTCTAAGCCGCTTTTTTTGGAAAACCGTCACTATTTCTAAGCCGCCTTTTTTGGAAAACGGTCACGGTTTAATAAAAATTCAAGAAATTATACAATTTTGCGAAGAGTGTTATAGGGAGGGTTTGTTTGTGTTTGAGTGTTTTATTTTCATCGCTCACTATCTCTAAGCCTGGAAACCGGTCATTATATCTAAGCCGGTCAATATTTCTAAGTCGTTTTTCTTGGAAATCGGTCACTATTTGTAACTCATTTTTTTTGGAAAACGGTCACAATTTCTTGTCTTTTTTTGGGAAATCAGTCACTATTTCTAAGTCGTTTTTTTGGAAATCAGTCACTATTTCTAAGCCTTTTTACGGAAAACGGTGAATATTTCTAAGCCGTTTTTTTGGAAATCGGTCACTATTTCTAAGTCGTTTTTCTTGGAAAACGGTCACTATTTCTAAGCCGTTTTTTTGGAAAACGGTCACTATTTCTAAGCCGTTTTTTGGAAAACGGTCACTATTTCTAAGCCGTTTTTTTGGAAAACGGTCACTATTTTTAAGTCATTTTATTTGGAAAACGGTCACATTTATAAGCCGTGTATTGGAAAACTATACTGTAATAGGCCGTTTATTTGAAAAAAAAGATTAATATTCTAGGTCATTTTTTTGGAAATCGGTCACTATTTCTAAATCGTTTTTCTTGGAAAACGGTCACTATTTCTAAGCCGTTTTTTTGGAAAACGGTGAATATTTCTAAGCCGTTTTTTTGGGAAATCGGTCACTATTTCTAAGTCGTTTTTTTGGAAATCAGTCACTATTTCTAAGCCTTTTTTCGGAAAACGGTGAATATTTCTAAGCCGTTTTTTTGGAAATCGGTCACTATTTCTATGTCGTTTTTCTTGGAAAACGGTCACTATTTCTAAGCCGTTTTTTTGGAAAACGGTCACTATTTCTAAGCCGTTTTTTTGGAAAACGGTCACTATTTCTAAGCCGTTTTTTTGGAAAACGGTCACTATTTCTAAGCCGTTTTTTTGGAAAACGGTCACTATTTTTAAGTCATTTTTTTTTGAAAACGGTCACATTTATAAGCCGTGTATTGGAAAACTATACTGTAATAGGCCGTTTATTTGAAAAAAAAGATTAATATTTCTAAGTCATTTTTTTGGAAATCGGTCACTATTTATAAATAGTTTTTTTGGAAATCGGTCACCATGTCTGAGCCGTTTTTAGGAAAATTGCAAAATATTTCTAAGTCGTTTCTCTTGGAAAACGGTCACTATTTCAAGGTCGCTTTTTTTGGAAATTGGACACAATTCTATGCCATTTTTTGGAAAAACGCTAAATATTTCTATATCGTTTTTCTTGGAAAAACGCTAAATATATCTAAATCGTTTTTCTTGGAAAACGGTCACTATTTTTAAGTCATTTTTTTTTGGAAAACGGTCACATTTATAAGCCGTGTTTTGGAAAACTATACTATAATAGGCCGTTTATTTGAAAAAATATTAATATTTCTAAGCAGTTTTGTTGGAAAACGGTTACTTTTATAAGCCGTGTTTTGGAAAACTATACTTAATAGGTCGTTTAATAAAAATGCAAGAAATTATAAAATTTTGTGAAAAGAGTGTTATAGTGAGGGTTTGTTTGTGTTTGAGTGTTTTTTTTCCATCGTTCACTATCTCTAAGCCTGGAAACCGGTCGCTATCTCTAAGCCGTTTTTTGGAAAATGGTCAATATTTCTAAGTCGTTTTTCTTGGATATCGGTCACTATTTGTAAGTCATTTTTTTTTTTGGAAAACGGTCACAATTTCTAGGCCTTTTTTTGGGAAAACGTTGAATATTTCTAAGTCGTTTTTTTTTAGAAATCGGTCACTATTTTTAAGTCGTTTTTCTTGGAAAACGGTCACTATTTCTAAGCCGTTTTTTGGAAAACGGTCACTATTTCTAAGTCTTTTTTTTGGAAAACGGTCACTATTTCTAAGCCTTTTTTAGGGAAAACGGTGAATATTTCTAAGTCGTTTTTTTTTAGAAATCGGTCACTACTTTTAAGTCGTTTTTCTTGGAAAACGGTCTTAGAAATGTTCACCGCTTTTTCAAAAAAACGACTTAGAAATAGTGACCGTTTTTTTTCAAAAAGCGGCTTTGAAATAGTGACCGTTCTCCAAAAAAAGCGACTTAGAAATAGTGACCCATTCCCAAAAACGAAATACTGATCGGTTTTCAAAAAAACGACTTAGAAATAGTGACCGTTTTCCAAGAAAAATGTCTTAGAAAGGTTTACCTTTTTTTCCTAGAAATAGTGACCGATTTCCAAAAAAAAGACAAGAAATTGTGACCGTTTTCCAAAAAAATGACTTACAAAGAGTGACCGATTTCCAAGAAAAACGACTTAGAAATATTGACCGTTTTCCAAAATAAAACGGCTTAGATATAGTGACCGGTCTCCAGGCTTAGAGATAAAGCCTCACTATAACACTCTTGGCAAAATTGTATAATTTCTTGAATTTTTATTAAACGTTGTCGTGACAGTTTTCCAAAAAACGTGGCTTAGAAATGTGACCGTTTTCCAAAAAACGTGGCTTAGAAATGTGACCGTTTTCCAAATAAAGCGGCTTAGAAAAGGTGACCGTTTTCCAAAAAAGCGGCTTAGAAATAGTGACCGTTTTCCAAAAAAAAGCGGCCTAGAAATAGTGACCTTTTCCCAAAAACGAAATACTGATCGGTTTTCAAAAAAACGACTTAGGAATAGTGACCGTTTTCCAAGAAAAAGGTCTTGGAATAGTGACCGTTTTCCAAGAAAAAGGTCTTGGAATAGTGACCGTTTTCCAAGAAAAAGGTCTTGGAATAGTGACCGTTTTCCAAGAAAAAGGTCTTAGGAATAGTGACCGTTTTCCAAGAAAAGGTCTTAGGAATAGTGACCGTTTTCCAAGAAAAAGGTCTCAGAAATGTTCACCGCTTTTTCAAAAAAACGACTTAGAAATAGTGACCGTTTTTTTCAAAAAAACGGCTTTGAAATAGTGACCGTTTTTTTCAAAAAAACGGCTTTGAAATAGTGACCGTTTTTTTCAAAAAAAGGGTTTGAAATAGTGACCGTTCTCCAAAAAAAGCGGCTTAGAAATAGTGACCCATTCCCAAAAACGAAATACTGATCGGTTTTCAAAAAAAACGACTTAGAAATAGTGACCGTTTTCCAAGAAAAATGTCTTAGAAAGGTTTACCTTTTTTTACTAGAAATAGTGACCGATTTCCAAAAAAAAGACAAGAAATTGTGACCGTTTTCCAAAAAAATGACTTACAAAGAGTGACCGATTTCCAAGAAAAACGACTTAGAAATATTGACCGTTTACCAAAAAAAAAACGGCTTAGATATAGTGACCGGTTTCCAGGCTTAGAGATAGTGAACGATGAAAATAAAACACTCAAACACAAACAAACCCTCACTATAACACTTCGCAAAATTTTATAATTTCTTGCATTTTATTAAATGTTGTCGTGACCGTATTCCAAAAAAGCGGCTTAGAAATAGTGACCGCTTTCCAAAAAAAAGCGGGTTAGAAATAGTGACCGTTTTCAAAAAAAGCGGCTTAGAAATAGTGACCCGTTTTCCAAAAAAAGCGGCCTAGAAATAGTGACCGATTCCCAAAAACGAAATACTGATCGGTTTTCCAAGAAAAACGTCTTAGAAATGTTTACCTTTTTTTCAAATAAACGGCTTAGAAATAGTGATCCTATTCCAAAAAAGACGACGTAGAAATATGGACTGTTTTCCAAGAAAAACGATTTAGAAATATTTAGCGTTTTTCCGTTAGAAATAGAGATCCTATTCCAAAAAAGACGACGTAGAAATAGGGACTGTTTTCCAAGAAAAACGATTTAGAAATATTTAGCGTTTTTCCCAAAAACGGCTTAGAATTGTGATCGATTCCCAAAAAAAGCGACCCAGAAATAATGACCGTTTTCCAAGAAACCGCTTAGAAATAGTGACCGATTTCCAAAAAAGACGACCTAGAAATAGTGACCGTTTTCCAAGGAAAACGATTTAGAAATATTCAGCAATTTTCCCAAAAACGGCTTAGACATAGTGACCGATTTCCAAAAAAACTACTTAGAAATATTCGCCGTTTTCCAAAAAACCGCTTAGAAATAGTGACCGTTTTCAAGAAGAACGACTTAGAAATAGTGACCAATTTCGGATTTCGTTTTTGGGAATCGGTCACTATTTCTAGGCCGCTTTTTTTGGAAAACGGTGACTATTTCTAAGCCGCTTTTTTGGAAAACGGTCACTATTTCTAACCCGCTTTTTTTGGAAAGCGGTCACTATTTCTAAGCCGCTTTTTTGGAATACGGTCTCGACAACGTTTAATAAAATGCAAGAAATTATAAAATTTGGAGAAGTGTTATAGTGAGGGTTTGTTTGTGTTTGAGTGTTTTATTTTCATCGTTCACTATCTCTAAGCCTGGAAACCGGTCACTATATCTAAGCCGTTTTTTTGGTAAACGGTCAATATTTCTAAGTCGTTTTCTTGGAAATCGGTTCACTCTTTGTAAGTCATTTTTTTGGAAAACGGTCACAATTTCTTGTCTTTTTTTGGAAATCGGTCACTATTTCTAGGAAAAAAAGGTAAACCTTTCTAAGAAATTTTTCTTGGAAAACGGTCACTATTTCTAAGTCGTTTTTTTGAAAACCGATCAGTATTTCGTTTTGGGAATGGGTCACTATTTCTAAGCCGCTTTTTTTGGAGAACGGTCACTATTTCAAACCCTTTTTTTGAAAAAAACGGTCACTATTTCAAAGCCGTTTTTTTGAAAAAAACGGTCACTATTTCAAAGCCGTTTTTTTGAAAAAAACGGTCACTATTTCAAAGCCGTTTTTTTGAAAAAACCGGTCACTATTTCTAAGTCGTTTTTTGAAAAAAGCGGTGAACATTTCTAAGACCTTTTTCTTGGAAAACGGTCACTATTCCGAAGACCTTTTTCTTGGAAAACGGTCACTATTCCTAAGTCGTTTTTTGAAACCGATCAGTATTTCGTTTTTAGGAATCGGTCACTATTTCTAGGCCGCTTTTTTTTTGGAAAACGGTCACTATTTCTAAGCCGCTTTTTTTGGAAAACGGTCACCTTTTCTAAGCCGCTTTATTTGGAAAACGGTCACTATTTCTAAGACAAGTTTTTTGGAAAACTGTCACGACAACGTTTAATAAAAATTCAAGAAATTATACAATTTTGCCAAGAGTGTTATAGTGAGGCGTTATCTCTAAGCCTGGAGACCGGTCACTATATCTAAGCCGTTTTTTTGGAAAACGGTCAATATTTATAAGTCGTTTTCTTGGAAATCGGTCACTCTTTGTAAGTCATTTTTTTGGAAACGGTCACAATTTCTTCTCTTTTTTTTGGAAATTGGTTACTATTTCTAGGAAAAAAAGGTAAACCTTTCTAAGACATTTTTCTTGGAAAACGGTCACTATTTCTAAGTCGTTTTTTGAAAACCGATCAGTATTTCGTTTTTGGGAATGGGTCACTATTTCTAAGTCGCTTTTTTTGGAGAACGGTCACTATTTCAAAGCCGTTTTTTGAAAAAAAAACGGTCACTGTTTCTAAGTCGTTTTTTTGAAAAAGCGGTGAACATTTCTAAGACCGTTTTCCAAGAAAAACGACTTAAAAAATAGTGACCGATTTCTAAAAAAAAAACGACTTAGAAATATTCACCGTTTTCCCAAAAAAGGCTTAGAAATAGTGACCGTTTTCCAAGAAAAACGACTTAAAAATAGTGACCGATTTCTAAAAAAAAAAACGACTTAGAAATATTCAACGTTTTCCCAAAAAAAGCGACCCAGAAATAATGACCGTTTTCCAAGAAACCGCTTAGAAATAGTGACCGATTTCCAAAAAAGACGACCTAGAAATAGTGACCGTTTTCCAAGGAAAACGATTAGAAATATTTAGCAATTTTCCCAAAAACGGCTTAGACATAGTGACCGATTTCCAAAAAAACTACTTAGAAATATTCGCCGTTTTCCAAAAAACGCTTAGAAATAGTGACCGTTTTCAAAGAAAAACGACTTAGAAATAGTGGCCAATTTCCAAAAAAACGACTTAGAAATATTCACCGTTTTCCACAAAAAAAAAAAAGGCTTAGAAATAGTGACCGTTTTCCAAAAAATACGACTTAGAAATAGTGACCGATTTCCAAGAAAAACAACTTAGAAATATTGACCATTTTCCAAACAAAACGGCTTAGAGATAGTGACCGGTGTCCAGGCTTAGAGATATGTGAACGATGAAAAAAAAACACTCAAACGCAAACAAACCCTCACTATAATACTCTTTTCACAAAATTTTACAATTTCTTGCATTTTAGTTAGTTTTCCAAAACACGGCTTATAAATGTGACCGTTTTCCAAAAATAAACTTAAAAATGGTGACCGTTTTCCAAGAAAAACGACTTGGAAATTTTGACGGTTTTCCAAAAAAACGACTTTGAAATATTGAGGGTTTTCCAAAAAAAAAAATGTATAGAAATAGTGGCCGATTTCCAAAAAAAAATACTTGGAAATAGTGACCGCTTTTCAAAGAAAACGGCTTAGAAATATTGATCGTTTTCAAGAAAAAAAAAACGTTTAATAAATAATAGTGACGGTTTTCCAAAAAAAGGACTTTGAAATATTAAAGGTTTTCCAAAAAAAGGACTTTGAAATATTAAAAGTTTTCCAAAAAAAAACTGTTTAGAAATAGTGGCCGATTTCCAAAAAATACTTGGAAATAGTGACCGCTTTTCAAGAAAACAGCTTAAAAATATTGATCGTTTTCAAGAAAACAGCTTAAAAATATTGATCGTTTTCAAGAAAAAAAAAACAACGTTTAATAATAGTGACCGTTTTCCAAAAAAAAACGACTTAGATATAGTGACCGCTTTCCAAAAAAAGCGGCTTAGATATAGTGACCGCTTTTCAAAAAAAGCGGCTTAGATATAGTGACCGTTTTCCAAAAAAAATCGGCTTAGATATAGTGACCGTTTTCAAAAAAAGCGGCTTAGATATAGTGACAGATTTCCAAAAAAAATGACTTAGAAATATTCACCGTTTTCCAAAAAACGGCTTAGAAATAGTGACCGTTTTCCATGAAAAACGACTTAAAAATAGTGACCGATTTCTAAAAAAAAAACGACTTAGAAATATTCACCGTTTTCCCAAAAAAAGGCTTAGAAATAGTGACCGTTTTCCAAGAAAAACGACTTAGAAATATTCACCGTTTTCCAAAAAACGGCTTAGAAATAGTGACCGTTTTCTAAGAAAAACGACTTAAAAATAGTGACCGATTTTCTAAAAAAAAACGACCTAGAAATATTCAACGTTTTCCCAAAAAAAGGCTTAGAAATATTCAACGTTTTCCCAAAAAAAGGCTTAGAAATAGTAACCGATTTCCAAAAAAACGACTTAGAAATAGTGACTGATTTCCAAAAAAAAACTAGAAATTGTGACCGTTTTCCAAAAAAAAAAATGACTTACAAATAGTGACCGTTTTCCAAAAAAAATGACTTACAAATAGTGACCGATATCCAAGAAAAACGACTTAGAAATATTGACCGTTTTCCAAAAAAAGCGGCTTAGATATAGTGACCGTTTTCCAAAAAAAAAGACTAGAAATTGTGACCGTTTTCCAAAAAAAAATGACTTACAAATAGTGACCGATATCCAAGAAAAACGACTTAGAAATATTGACCATTTTCCAAAAAACGGCTTCGAGATAGCGACCGGTTTCCAGGCTTAGAGATAGTGAACGATAGAAAAAAACACTCAAACACAAACAAACCCTCACTATAACACTCTTTTCACAAAATTTTATAATTCCTTGCATTTAGTTTTCCAAAACACGGCTTATAAATGTGACCGTTTTCCAAAAAAAAATGACTTAAAAATAGTGACCGTTTTCCAAGAAAAACGATTTAGATATATTTAGCGTTTTTCCAAGAAAAACTATTTAGAAATATTTAGCGTTTTTCCAAAAAATGGCATAGAATTGAAATAGTGACCGTTTTCCAAGAGAAACGACTTAGAAATATTTTGCAATTTTCCTAAAAACGGCTCAGACATGGTGACCGATTTCCAAAAAAACTATTTATAAATATTCACCGTTTTTGCAAGGAATTATAAAATTTCGTGAAAAGAGTGTGAGGGTTTGTTTGTGTTTGAGTGTTTTTTTTCCATCGTTCACTTATCTCTAAGCTTGGAAACCGGTCGCTATCTCTAAGCCGTTTTTTGGAAAATG